>JAVLVB010000459.1:164898-181326 GCA_032876305.1 Orestias chungarensis | reverse complement strand
TTTTATATATATATATATATATATATATATATATATATATATATATATATATATATATATATATATATATATATATAATTTCCACCCCTGATCGCAACTAACCTTTCCGTGAATCCTATTTTTTCGCAAAATGTTCAGCAGGTTTTTCGTTAGTGTTGCTTTACTGTCTGTTTTTTGAACGATATATTTTCAAAAGGTTAGTAAACACCTGATAACATTCGTCTGGAATACAGGCTGATCTCTTACCAGGGCCTTTCTCCAGGAAGATAACCTTGGACTCC
This sequence comes from Orestias chungarensis, assembly GCA_032876305.1. Taxonomy (NCBI): domain Eukaryota; kingdom Metazoa; phylum Chordata; class Actinopteri; order Cyprinodontiformes; family Cyprinodontidae; genus Orestias; species Orestias chungarensis. The sequence goes on along the minus strand of JAVLVB010000459.1, from coordinate 181,045 downwards.
GGGAAGAAGTTGGAACCAGTGATGGCCATCTCCTCACCCCCACTGACCAGACAGCCGGTGAGGCTGGACTTCTCCACCTGCGGCAGCTCCTGAGCTGAACGCTGGGCTGGGAGAGATCCAGAAAGTTGGACAACCGCTGATAAAAAAACACATTCTAATGTTTGTGTACGTGTGATATATTTGTCCCGATTCATTCTATTTTGTGAAGCGCACCATAAGCTCTAGCAGCAAAACATTAAATAACATTAATAACAAATAACTTTCAGTTTGGCAATCAGAGAGTGAAGGAAAAAAGTGTTTCTTTTTATACTGTGCATGAAAACATCTGGTTTGAAGTTTATAAGCCGAATCAAACATAGATTCAAAGATCGCGGCCTGTAAGTGGCCAGAATGACTCAGATATTCTAGTGTATATAATTCTCTGTATGAATGTTTCTGTGTGCATTCATGTGTAACAGTAAGTGGACACTCACAGCACTCAACGGGAATAGAGGCAGCTTGCAAGGACAACACTTTCCCGTTGGGTTGAGGGATGTGCACCCGGAACACCACGCGGACCCGCGTGTTCTTCCGCCCTATATCCGTCTCCCCCTTCCGCAGCTCGATGTCCGAGTTACGCAGCTTCAGTATGCCAGCACAGTCAATACTGCAAGGAAAAGAGAGGGGGGGGGCAGTTGGCTCTGTACAGCACCATCAGGATGTTGGGCATATCAGGCATATTTAGTTAGAACTTGTAAATGCCTTTGGGTGATAAAATAACCCACAAACCCAGTAGGAGCTTGGCGACTAAGACGGCCTGTGAGGGTAAATTATTACAGTTTTAAATAAGGAAATCTACACCACGCCTAGTTACTATAAATTCCCCTGTAAATGAAACCAGATCATGTAAAATATTACCATTTAGCTGTAACAGGTCACAGGTTTCTTAAATAAGAAATATTTTCTCCGCTCCACAGGAAACCCTGTAAATCCTTGAGTGACTGTTGATGTAAAATTAAGAGAATCCATAAAATCCACCTTGGAAGACACATGGCCCATTTATGACCAAAAGCGTGTTTATACTTCCTCGGTTAGCCCTTCCTCCACGGTGGAAAACCCATAACGTCTTCATGAATAATGCAACCTTTAAAGGGCTTCTGACGTCTACCTGGCTGACATGTTGTTTTCAGGAAGCAGAGGGATTTCAAGAACTTTGGTGCTGCAAAGCAGGATTTCTTGGCTGGCCGTCGCCACAGTCTTCCCGGTGATCCGGTGCACCTGGTAAAAGGCGTGCGGCCTCAAGTAGCGGTCGTCTGCTGTCCCAATGAACATCTGCAGGTTTACAGGCTTCTCACTGTAGCCGGTGAGCTGATGCCCAACAGACAGGGGAACAGAAACAAAATACGCTGACATGAGTGCGTGGGCTTGATACGATGAAAGGTGTGAAAAAATACAACAAAAAAACCGATATTTTCAGTAAAAAAGCAAATAAACCCCATGTTCCCCTGGAACTACCTCACAGTCACGACATTTTAAATGGACTACAACATGGATTTAGCCATTCGTTCCTTATTCACAAAAAATAAGTTGCCAATGTGGCAAATTAACTTAAACCATAGTGATAGGTGCTGCACACACATTAATAAAACCTCGAATTGTAAATGTTTTAGTGGTGCTTATTATAGGAAATGCAGAAAGATACATTATTACGTAGCAACACTAAAAGTAACTAGCCTGGTCGCATAAAACAACCATAGACAAATCACACTGGCTTCCAACTTGCACATAAAAACAGCTTATAGCTAAATGCTTAGTAGTAAATGACCTTTACTTCTATAACTGTGAACGTCAAAGCACTCAAACCACTGAGATGGACGAAGCGAAGGGTAAAAAAGTATTACTTTTGGTTCTTGCATCATAGTTTAAACGAGGCTATAGAGAATCAGAAATTGTGATATTCTGTTTATAACTTTAGAGTAGTACCAATGGTACTATCAATAGATGAGTACAAACAATCAACCTGACCAAAAGAAACACCGTGTGTCTAACAGCCACTAGGACTGATAACATGCTCCAACACATCACCCTTCGAAGGATGTGAAGGACAGAATCTGTCAAAAGCAATTTCAAGAGAACTGCTATAAGTAAAACCTGCTCTCAAGACAATTTGAAACTACAACAAATAAAATGGCCAACCTCATAAATATAGGTTAAAGTTTGCTATTCTTTCAGATTTTTCTATTTTCTCTTTTTAACAGCGATTACGTTAAATGTCTCCGAATGCTGTCAACTGAGAGGAGACCCTGAGAAAAGTGCAGAGCTCCATGGAGGGACTGTTTCCCATCTGATCTGGGAACGCCTCGGGATGTCTGGGTTTCCCTCCTGGCTGGATCTGATCTTTGTAAGCATGTTCCTTAATCCATTCTGTGAGGTCTGACATGATGATTTGTTTTCTTTTATTTTTGATGCCAGTGAGAATGTCATTTCCACTAAAGCCAACATGGTTGGAAAATAAGCACCAAGCAGTTTTCCCCAAGCTGTCCCTGAGTACTGCCACCTTAGCCATTTTCCAACCTTTGATGTAGGAAAGTTGTTGCGTGTTGTGTAAAAAACTATGGGAACATTGAAAGAAGAACAAGCGGGCCACACAATCCCACCACTGTTGTAACGTTGTACTTGGCCGACTACGTGACGGCAGGATGGCACACCCCCCCCACATTCATCCCCACCAGACTACTCTGAGACGACCACACCCACCTGGCAGACACTTTTAGAGCTAACAGAGACGGAAGAGAAGAAGACATTTCTTTGATATTTCACCAATTTGAACTGGTAGGCTTCAATCCAACCACAGCTGGCTGCTAGCGTTTTAACCTCTGCCGGTTTGCGTCACACGCCCTGTTGTCAGCCATAGGCAGAAAATGATCGATGCATGAAAGGCGGTGAGCTAGAAGTAACTCATACTTCCTCAACTGTTTCTAAACAGTCTGGCTTGGTTAAAAGCTGTAGGGGGATGCATGTACTCCACAATAAAAACGCTTACGTTTGCTTCTCTTTTTACAGTGCACTTAAATATGCATCAACCTATCAAAAAATTAAACCATACACTTTATTTCAAATTGGAAAGATTTAAATAAACTGTGTAGAATGAATCACAACAGCAAAGCTGTGCTAATGTGCATAAATGAAAAGATTTAAACTATTGTTCTGAAAATTGCACCTCAGCTAAACCTGTTAAAGTAAAACCTCGGCACCTTCAGGTTAACTGCTTATGTAGAATGAGTGGAGAAAGATGATAGGAGATAACCTTGATTTAGGGTGTGCATGTGTGTCAGACAAGGCAATAAATCCTAAAGGGATCATCATACCAACAGGTCATCCAAATGAAACATCTGGATTCAAAGGAACAAACAGTGGCAAGAATCAACAGCCTTCTGGGCTGATTCCTGTTTTACAATCAACTCTACGTAATGATGGAGTAAGCGTATCCAGCTCTGACTCATGTTTGAATGCATGTAGTCTCTAGTTTATTCACGGGGCCATATATGTTCTAGACAGGATTACAACAGAAACGTTAACAGCGTCTGGTGGACTGGATGTTTTAAGGAGGACAGACGGATGTGACGTGTCTTGTGTTGTGTTGTTTTGTTTGCTAGCTCAGGTTAAGTCTAGATTAAATGTGTTTTAGGACAAATGTTTCAAAGGAGAAGTGCTGGAAATGCATAGAATCAAACTTCAGAAAGTCAGAAATTGAGAATAAGGATGTAAGTAAAATGTTTTTTTTAAAAGAAGTGTATAGGTAAGTATTGTACCAGGTATTGATCTAATAATGGTTTATTGATATATATAATCCTGTAGAATAGTCAAAAAATTTTAATATTAAGTAATTATTAATAATATTATCTGTATTCATGTATGTTTATGCATTCAAATGTTTGGATTTTGGGTGTAGGAGTAAAGCAGGCATCCATATACTGTCATTTACTGTCTTAAAACAACAAATCAAGGCCTCTGGCACCACAAACAACGTTGCTAAAACCATTTTGAAACTTTAAAGTTTCAATGCTTTACAGAGGCCACATTAGTGCAGCTCCACCCCTCCACCACTTATTTCTCTACACAGTTACTGTTTGAAAAACCCAAATGAAGGCAACCATCACTGTTTTTGGACTCATTCTGTAACACAGCTGCTGCAGGCTCGTGCTCGAGCAGCACACTTGGATAAAACAAGAAGAAAACGAATAACAAAATGTCAGGTAATATGATTATAGTAAATCTAATATTCAATATGATATTGCTTTTCGCAAAAATGGGGGTAATTGCTGCTTTCTGTTTTCAATAAGACCCTCTAGATCCTATATCTGATGTTGTGTATATACCACAATAATGTTAAACTACCCATTCCTATACAAACTCATACCCAGGTATAGGTAGTGTCGAGAAAAAAAAACATACCACAATAATTCAGTCAGGAGATTTTCAGCTATTTGCGTCTTTAATTCAAAAACAGGGTTACGCTGTATGGACATGTAAACGGGAACGTGTGCATCTCCAAAATGATCCAGTTAATGGAAGCTTTTCTACATGAATGAATCTGACACGCAGCCTTGAGTTATGCCGCATTCCTAAACCAACCCTCCTTCACCTACAGAATATAGGGATGAGTGTATAATACCTATGAAGGACGGCTGCTGCACTTTTAAACTTCTTCCCTCCTACCCGAGTGTAAGTCGGGCCTGATAGATATCAGTTGTTATATTAAACCACAGTGACATTCATGGCAGTCACAAGACCCCCAGACTCATGTTCGCCGAGGCACATAACTAATTCCTGACTTCCAGCATCTGATTGTGGATCGAATTTAGGATAAACCCTTTCCCTTAAAATAAAACGGCAGGATACGGTTACAGACTCACCTTCCGCTAATAAAAACCACACTTATTTTTGGCCTTCATCTGTTCCACTGAGGCGGTAATAAAGTGAGCAAGCTGAGGTGGAAAAACATGCCCCAACATTGCATACATTCATACACAGGCGTACAGGCATCTGCATACCAGACATTTTGACTACGTTTAAAATGAAAAAACAACAACAAAATAAACCTTTTAAGTCCTCCAGAGCTGTTTTACAATTGCACACAGCTATTGGGTGAAGCTCAAAGGTAAAACGCCACCTGCTTTCTGCACACCTTTGACCATAACACCAGTTTTGTCTCTCATCATGTGAGTTCATCTACGTCCGTTTTCGTCATCGCTCCTCTTCCGTCTACTTTTCCTCGTGTCGCTCTCTCCTCACTGTCCTACCCTGTCACCTTCCTCAGCCTCAGCGCTCTGTCGTAATATGACACTTTCTCACAGCGACCGCGTGACTCTACCAAGTTGTTTCCTTGTGTTGCTCCACGGTTACTATGGTGAGGCTCCCCGAGTGTATGCAGGGGTGTATGTATGTGTGTGTGTGTGTGTGTGCGTGCGCGCAGCTCCACAGACCCATGCTGGCGTAAACTGCAGTCCTGAAGCTCGTTTCAGGAAGTGTAGGTGAGAATTAAAAAGGGTGGATTTAAACATATAAACTGTTTTTTATAGAAAGGTCCAACATTAAAGCCACAGAGAAAGAGGGTGTATGTACCTATCAAGCCATGTGTGTATGTGTGTGTGTGCGTGCGTGTGTGTGTGTGTGTGTGTGTGTGTGTGTCACAGAAGTAAAAACAGGAGAAACTACGGTCAAGGTCACGCAAGGTACCATTTTATATGGCAGTGGTTTCCCTGGTGTGGCACTGTGGCACCATGAGACCTACTGGCGTACAACACACACACACACACACACACACACACACACACACACACACACACACACACACACACACACACACACACACACACACACACACACACACACACACACACACACACACACACACACAAACAGAACGAGTCACAGAGCCCTGCTGTTTGCCCAGCACACTAGGGAGGGCAGTGAGAGCCAGGGGGCTGGTTGACTGTTTGTTTAAACAAGGTCACGCTCACGCGCAGGCACAGAGCGACACATGCAGCAGACCCGTTTACTGTATACAACATGAGGCCTGTATATGGCCCTGTTCTACATCCAGGCTCGGTTCTTTTTATTCCCAATCTCTCCTCCCTCACACTTTAGCATGCCTCTCTTTTGTCTTCCCCCTTCTCAGCAATTTTTTTAAATTTTTTTTAGGTGTGTATTAAACCTGATTAAAACAAGTGAGCAGCTAGCCTCCGCGTGTGTTTACATCAAATACAACCCTGGGGCAAGGCAACAACTAGGCCCAGCCAGGTCACAGGGTGTAGACTGCACGGCTATGCACAACGCACGGGCTTGTGTGAAATTCTTACCGTTTGATAGCCTTTTAAAAACAGGACTGCTTCACAATATTACAGTATGTACACCACAACTAAAACAAAGTGTAGCATGATTTAATTCATGGGTGCACAAAGTTTTTCCCATGTCAGACAAAATATTCATGCTGAATAGATTTGTAGGCACCATACGAAAACAAAAAATGATCTGAAAGGGATTTTTAAATATCTTGTTACTTGGTATCTGAAACATAAAAAAGAGGGTAACACTGTTTGCTTTCTGAAGAGGAAGGCATTCAATTCACTAGTTGTCTCGGGACTGTTGCTGGTGACTTGTCCTGATAAGTTAAAATAGCAACATCTAATACTCCTATTCTAGTAAGGATGTCAAACTAAACAGCTCCACTAACAACCCAGTTATTAGACTTGGTATTGAAGTCAATTGTACTAGATTGTATTTTATATACAGGTATCAGTTTGATAAATAAAACCGGGCTGAATATAAACAACCAGTTTTTATTTCCATCTTTTCGTTGTTTATGTATATATTTCTGGTGGTGGTGGGGTATATTTAAAACTTTCTTAATGGATTATAGATTTGTCATTTACATCCCTTTTTGCTGTTCACCTCTCTATCGGGTAAAAGCAGTACAGCAGACTGATATAAGTAGGTAAGAACCACCTGTCAAGGTACAGAAGCATGCGTGGAGTGCCAGGAAGAAACAACACAGGAGCAGCGATGCTGATGGTGAGACTGAATGACGAACACTCGAACAGATTGTAATCCGTATCGTTTGATGCATGCAGGTTTTGTGGAAACGAAAAGTTGTGGAGATGATGTCCCTTTTACCTTTTCACCATACACCCCAGATTCACTTCGATGCATTAGCTGTGACAACGCCGCCAAAATAAACATATTTTCACCCTGTTACTTTTCCACTGTCCGCAGCTTTAACGTTGCTTTTGCCTCAGTGCTGTGTGCTGCATGTGTGAGCGACTCAATAGCATATTTACCGTCTGTCAAGCTGTTTCTGCTGTAACGGCCTGTCCCTATCTCCGGCCAAATTGGTAATACCAGAGGGGCTACTTATATGTGTGTGATTGCAGCAGCACACAAATAGGCTTGTTAAATATGCCCAACGATACCTCAGCCTTCAGCCAGAGAGGCTTTGGACTTATATGTCTCTTAGCAACAGGTGTACTGATTAAGGTCTCCAGCTAGCCCCAGAGGAATGGCTAAAACAGCTAAGCACACATGCAGCCAAATTGCAGTTTACAGATACATTAAAAGGTTTAGGATAAACGTAACAAGCAGTACAGGAATACTTGTAGATGTAAAATGAAATAAACCATACATGTTATAACACATATGAAGTATTTCTGCTCAATTCATCAAATGGGTCATTTATTTTTGCAGTCATACGTTAAGATAAATAAAAGGGATTCTTTAACAAAGCGTGGCAACTTTGTTGAGCTGAGGTAGAATAAACAAATAGGTGTAAAAAAAAAAAAAAAGCCTGTAAACTATGACGAACTGTAAATAAATTAAGGGTGAACAAAGGTCTAGATTTTTACAGAAGTTTGCAGTTTACAGTTTGAAGGTTTTTTTTATAAGACATTTTTGTTTGGAGAAAAACTCGAAACTATTTTAAGCTTCTTTTTTTTAATTTTTATATATATATATATATATATATATATAGGACGACATTTTTTTTTTCAACCATGGGAAGTTCGACCACTGGAGATAGCAGACCCTCACAACCCCATAATCATAAGCAGTTTGCAAAATGCATGTATGGGAAATGCAGAAGCCTTCAGTTTTTTACACGTAAGAAACTTGAATAACAGTAAATGTGGATTTTTGGCTTTTATTTTGCAAAATTATTTTCAGTCATGTCATAAATCCACACTCTTGGGTTAATAAATATGGTTTAGAGTTGTACCATTCAGACAAATATAAACTAAACAAGTGTACATGCGGGGAAATAAAATTAATAAATTATACATATTAATACAATTATTAGGTAATTTTAAATAAAAAAAATAGCCCAAAGGGTCATAAATAACTGTGATGAAACTGTAAACCCTAAAGAATATGTGCACAATAGTTGTGCTACTGCTGTACATATCATTACATCCCTACTAAATGATTCTTTTTGTATTGTATAGAAATACAGATTATAAAGTATAGTAGTTTAAACCTAAACTATTTACCACCAAATTAAACTTGTTTCTGAAAAACAAAGGTAGAATAACACCTGGGTGACTTAAAGTCCCCGTAAAATAAAATTAAACAGAATAAAATTATAATTAACAGCATATATGCGTGCTGGTGACTGTACGTAACACATCTTTGCATGTCACTAATTTGAATAACAACTAACATTTGTATTCTCTACATGAGCCAGAGTAAACTCTGTGGAACGTTTGCTGATAAAACCTGTATTTATTTATGTAAATAATTTTTGCTGCAGTTCTTTACAAAAAAAAATGAAAGTGTTTAATAACTATAGTGAGTGATATCTCTATTGCTGGTTTACTATGTTTCATTTGGCCTGCATGCGTTGTTCTGGCGGTTTCTGAGTAATCAACACACATCTCAATCTACTGCATGCAGCTACATTGGGAATGTACTTTAAATTATATTTATTTGTGCCACACATTAGCCCAAAAAAGCTATTTCTGGCTGAGTACCAGGAATATTCAAAGCAAGCAATTGCAATACTGCATGATAAAATATAATAATTTGAATATTAAGATGTATTTCTTGGCAGCAGCAAGGAAATATGTCCAGATGGTGGTTATGACGTTATCTGGTGACATCACATAACTGGACGTAAAGACTATGGGAGAGGAAGAGGTTTCCATGTGGAGCCTGTCAGTTGTTTGTTTCTGTCTATAATCTAATATGAAATTATCATGTTGCAAATGATGTTTCCTTTTACTGTTGGTAAAAAAGAAAGAGAAATTCATGCATGGAAATATATTTTTTTAGATGAAGAAATGCAGATTTTGTCAACATCTGCTATTTTAAGAAGCCGCCGTTTACTACATACATTTTAACATTCCACTAAAAATGTATCTGCATACAAATCCTGACGTATGAATCATTTTCAATACAGTCAAAAACATCCAGTGTGGAAATTACAATTTTGCAGCAGAGGCAGCAATCACGCATACATGCAGCCTTAACATTATGCCTGCAGGAAGCAGCTTATTTATTACATGCAAGAGTGATACACTAAAACTTCTTAAAGGTTTCAAGTGGTTTGACTCCTGCATGTTAAATGGATCAGGAATAAATTAAATGAGCTGGTATCATTGCTTTTTTTTATTTCATTTTCTTCTTGTATTCTACATTAAATGACAGTGTTGCTCTACAATGCCAGATAATGGCTACAACTAATTAACTGAATTGAATGAGTTTGTATTCTCTCTTTAGAGGATATTTTGGAGATAAATGCTCAGCTCAAAGGCAAGTGGTTCTACACAAAAAGGTGCAAAAGTTTCATAGATATTTGAAATATAGACAATTTATCTAAATACGTTAAGAATGTCTAAACCGTAAAAAAAAAAGTTTTTTACACTTGGCACTCAACCTACTTTGGTTCCTAAACACAAACTCCTTCACCCACACATTTTTTTTGAGCACAGCGCCGTGCAAACCGCTGCTGATGAAAAGCAAACGCCGTCTCTGCCCTGCTCTCAACCGCTTTCCTAACTCACTATGTGACAACTCACAACAGTTCATGACTTTGATAGTAAAAGTGTTTGGTAGAAATGCGTTTATTTATTTTTCTGTCATCCTTGGTGGTGCTTGCATGATTCCAAGTTGCAGAGTTTACTGAGAAAAACTGTCCAGTTTACAATTCCACAAAAAGGAATATATTATTCTGTCTTATTATTACAATATTATACTGGCCTTATTACATCATCTTACAAAAACAGGGAATACTAAGTTTTATCTAGACCTAACAACCCTGGCTCTACTTTTGACGAATTAAATATCTTCACTTAAACTGATTCTAGGCCAAAATGTAAAATTACTCCTAACTATGTTTTAAAAAGGTTTAAAATCAACTTTTAAATAACCCTGTCTGATCCAGGGCAGGTTGTCTTTAAACCCTGGCTAAATAAACTAAAGCAGCATCACTAACTATTTAAAACGAAGAGGAAAGAGGGCAACGATACCAAACACTTGGATGAAAAAAAAAAAATCTGAAAGTTAAATAATGCATTGTCACAAATGGCAGGATTGAATCTTGCTCTTACTGAGGTGGAAATGGTTAATGATTGGCCTGAAGGGAGACTGCATGACTGAATGTATGAGGAGGTAGGCTGTTTCTAAAGCAGCAAATGGCAGAAGTCTGGATGTCTTTGTTGTTTTAGGAAATTGTGTGTCCACAACAGTTCAAGTGTTGTATTTTATCTTACTTGTTAAATCCTGCATAATGTGAATAATCAACAGGACCTGACTTCATAATATGGTTTATCTACTTCCAATCTGTAAAAACCAGAACTTTAACACATATCTTAATACCAAATGTAAGCAAAAATCAAAAAACCTATGTTAAACTAAAGCCTTTTCATAAAAAAAGAACAAGTTTGTCACTAGGATCTAAATATTGGTTAGACACAAATCTTCTTCTGTTACTTGGTCTTGTTCTCTCTCTTATCCATCATTTATGCTGTTATGCATCCTATCAGACGACAGACCGGCTTGTCTTTTTAGTCTGCTGAAGACAAATAAGTCGGCTCCCTGAGTTTTACGGGAGGATCTGGTTGTTTAAAGTTTCACCTTAACTTATTTTTAGTCCCACAGAGCGCTTTTTACTCACAGCATATTAAAGTTGTATCAACAATAAATCGAGTACAATCAGGTTTATTTATCACAGTAATTAAATACAAAAGACAAAATGTATAAATTATAAGTTTCATTATACTAACAGTGTTGGATAGTATATTTATTTCAGTTAAGTTTCATGATTAGTTTCCTAAATTCAGTTTCTCTGACTACATAAAATACATTTTTAGTAGAGAAATGGTATTTCATGGAGCAAATAAATATCTGGGAAAACTAAGGAGTTGACAACTGACCAGGGAAGTTAATGAATTGCTACAAAAGGAGTTTAAGCAACAAAGTCTAATGGCTAACAAAGCTGTTTTGTTCAGAGCGCTGTATGCAAGCATGATAATGGAAAGTTGAGTGGAAAAAATGATGTGTGGGACAACTGCAAACTTGAGTGAATTGAAAGACAAAGCCAATTCTGAGATTCAGAAATTATAAGGTGACTCCAAGTCATTTGAGGTCCAGAGTCCGAGCTACTTCACGCGAAAGCTCAGATTTCCACGGTCCAACCCTTTCCCAACACCTAAGCAGATGATCGCTTTCATACCTCAATCGACTGATGCAAGAGTTCATGCAAAAAGATGACTGCTTCTACCGTGCAATACAAAGAAACCGTTGTTGTAAGACCGACATTTTTTTATACAACACGTCTCTGAGACAATGTTGGACAAACCAAATTTTCAGTGTCAATTACCTGCAACCAATAATCCGAAAACACACATCTGAAATGTATGACTCTGTAAATGATGAAACAAAAATATGTTTAACACTCAGACTTGAAAAAATAAATACATTTTAGAGCTGAACCAAATAATCGATTTAATCGATTATTAAAATAGTTGAAAGCTAATTTAGTCATCGATTAGTTGCTTTATAATCACGTTTTACTGTACGCAGTCTGTTGTTAACGCAGTCGGTTATATCTGCAGTCAATATGTGGCAATAATGAGCTACCTAATGTTGTGATCTACCAGTGGAGCAGTAGATGAAGAAATGAGCCAATCGTTAGCCTTGTTTTGCATGGGCGTGGCCCACATGAACGCCTAGACGGAAGAACACATTTGCCCTGACCAAGACGGCGGAGCACGAAAAAGTACGGAAGACTTCTCTAAGGGACTATCTGAGAGAAAGCGTGTCGGATTTAAAGCTGGAGAGGAAGAGCCACCGCAATAAAATAACCAAAGACAGCAGTTCATATTATTTGTAAATAAATAAATAAATAATGTAAGAATATTATTTGTAAAAATAATACCAAACTAAGTCAGCCTGCTGCTGAACATTCAGAATAAAGATAAAATAAAATTTGAATTTAAATGTATACGTACAGCTGAGGGCTGAGATTTGTGTTAGTGTTTTGTAAACTCAATAGGTTGTATGAAATTCTACCTCATTTTTGTACCTCTTACCTAAAAACCAACAAATATTTTACACTGCTGAGCTAATTTTTTCTTTTATACAAAGTTAAATAAATTGCAGTGAATGGCACAGTTCTCTTATCTTTTCCGTTTTCTTTGTTTTTAATAGCTTAAATGGGAAAGTAAATGCTATATAAAATTAATAAAAAGCGATTAAACGACTGATTGCAAAAATAGTCGAAAGATTAATCGATATTGAAAATAATCATTGATTGCAGCCCTAATAAATGTGTAATGTTTTTGATCTATTTTAGATAAAATCCACCTGTAAGTGGAGCAAATGACAACCACTGCTGTAAACTGCAAGGGCAGCTTCACCTTCTGCAATCCTAAACACAAAACATGATTTTGTTCTGTTGAAAATAAATAGACATTTAGGCATCTAATGCCTGGAAGCAAACATTAAAAGACAAAAACCACAAAGAAGAAGAGAATTTGAAGTGTGAACAATATGAGGTTCATTACTATAAGGGGAATGGGGGTGCTTACCTTGACGATTGGATGGGCGCCAGATGCTGCTTTGACAGCTCCTCGGCTGCCTTCAGTCTCATAGTGGGCTCGGTGGTGGGCCTTGGGTTGCACCTCTATCTTCAGCTCGTACTGGCCGAACTGGCTGGGTAGCGGCCAGTCTAAAGGAGGGAGCGAGGTCGTCCTGAAGAGGCACAATCACACGCATTCACATTAACACCCACATAGAGGGGTAAAGGAAATTAGACCTCTAGCAACAAACTGTACAAGTGCAACAGTTGTTTCAAACATGTGGTCAAAAAAATTTAGGCATTAGGGACGTCTGGTTTACATTCCAAGTATTGACGAAACCATTTCGTCAATGCAGAAGGAACACAGCAGAAGCCTCTCTTAAGGCTATATGAAAAAAAACATTTAAAAAGTGGGTATTCCCCAGTTAAAGACAGAAAGAGTGCAACAGGTGACAAACGCTAGCATAAGATGCATTGTTCTTTCTCCCATCAGACAGTGAATCACTGGAATGCCCAACTGTTCTGGTTTGTTGTTAAGTTTAAAACTTGTAAAAGGTCATGTTAAGGATCTAAATGTGAATCATTTTCTTAAGGGGGACTTTTTTAATCTGAGTCTTCGCCATTTTAACGTGTGGGTCAGAGATGGGTGGAAGGACAAGGCGTGTGAGCTAGACAGTACATGAATGACTCTCCACGTCTGTGTGCATGTCTAAGGACACCATAGGAGGTGGCTTTGTGTGTTTATCCTCAGTGCCTCTTTTTTTTAATGTAATCTGAGTCGGCCATAATCATATTTGAACAGCTGCGCATAAAAATAAAACACTGAAAAGCTGCCTCCACACACAAACTGGCTCCATCCATCTGAGCAAATTAGATCCGTTTATTAAACAACCACAAACACATCTTTAACCTTTTCATTTCAGCTTCATGGCGTACCTCATAATTTCTCTTTTTTAATGTATATTTTGGTAAATAATATACCAGAAATTACAATTTTTTTAAAACGTGGTAGTACTTTTTTCCCCTTTTATTTATATGAACTGAAAAGTAAAGATTTCAAATTAAATTGTTACAGTAATTGAGAAAACTGCACATTGCTTAAAAGGCACATTACTACAAACATCTTTAAATAAATAAATAATGTATTTTCTGCCTTTACATGGGTTTACACATTGGATAAACAATAATACAAGTCTTTGTGTCATAAAAAGAAGAAAAAATGACACGTTTAACTTGATATCTGGCAACTACATTTAAACTCCAGTTGGTTGGCTCTGCCAGCTAATCCCCACAAACTACACAGCTACCAACTTTTTGCTCCTCCCTGTAAGAAAACACTAAATAAATACAGAATTTATGAACGCCAATTTTAGATGAATCACTACTTTTGTCTGGAAAACCAATTCTGCATACAAAGGACATCAATTTGGTATTAAAAATGTAATCATAGCTTGTTTCATTGTCGTATAAAAACACATGGAGATTCTAACTTTCGTGTTTTATATTTGAGCGTGTGGAATCCTTTCATGACTAAGAAAAACCCGTAAACTCTTCAAAATGTCAAATTTTGGGTCCTCGTCTTCAAGTAATTAAAGCTTTTCTCCAATAACAGGTGACAATTAGGATCCACCACTGTGACAATATAATAAACCAATCCAGTCTTGGCATAAGTCATCACATAACCACCAGTGAAGCATGAGGTTGCGTGGACTCCATGGCAACGAAAACAGAGAGCAGAGGAAACAGGAGCTTGCTAAGGAGGAGGGGGAGAGGGACAGACCATGTCCCAACAAAGCATACCCTTTCTCAAATGTCTCTATTAAATTTATGATGCACCCCGGCTCACTGCATTCACACAACTTTGTTTTCCAATGGACTGAGTAACAATTATCTTTATAATTATCCTCCATGGTCCTACAACTTTCACATTTCGTTTCAAAAAAATTGAAAAAGATTTTAGTAGTTTTGCGTTTTCTTTTTTGGAAAACATATAATCCTGAATTAATAAAACAAGGTTGATGGCCCTGCCGCCTTTTTCTGTTCTGTTACTCTATAATTACACTGGAGCTGGAAAATTACCCATCATTTTAATTTAATTATGATGTAAAATTAGGATTTAAAAGCACAACCTTGAACCAGTACAATAGAACATATTTCTGCTGTCATAAAACAAATACTTATTTTTCATTCTAAAGGATGTACGATTCATTTGCTGCATTTCTCTTCGAGTTATTTCCCCTTTTGTTGAAATGCCAAAATCTAGCACAAGCTATTTAAAGACATTAGCCAAATATGTCCGACATTTTCCAAAAGGAAATGTACTTTTGCTTAAACATGATTTCTAGCGTTCAGTCAATGGCCGCTCTTTGAGATTGTTGTGCGGTATAACATTTGTTTTTATTATCCCACCTATCAATTTTATTCATATTCTTTCTCAAATCAACATTAAAAGTCATGATCCGTCCAAACCATATGTGTCTTGGGGGGTGGGGGGGGGGCAGTGCCGTCCGCCATCACAACACCGATAATCAATTTATGAAATTATGTTTTCATTTCATAAATAAACTTTTATCTAAACAAGTGTGGTCCTACAAGAAAACCTAAAAAAGAATTAGTCTACCAATGGTGGCTACAGATTCAATAGTTTACCTAGACCATACAATTTTTTGAGCCATTTAGAGTCCAACTCGCTTGCATGCTCTGGATCATCGTCTTTTTTCTAACCCAAAGAAATGCGCATGACTGTCAACTCATAAATTAATGAGTGCCACCCTACTTTAATGGCAGATCCACAATTCAAAATGGAAATTTTTGCCTATTTCATTTTACCTGACTGGCTCCATTTTCACCTTGATACTTGCGAGTGTGGCTGAACAAGAAACAGATCATTTCTGATTCAAGACACATTTTTCATGGGTGAACTTTGCTTTCGGCATCTCTGTCTATTGATGTTCATTTTTTTTTATTTACAGTACCGCAGAGATTTTGTGTCCTAGCGCGAGGCTGACAATCGAAGTCCTTTCTTTCCTCAGTTTCCTCTAAAACCACACTATCCATTCCAGCCGAGCCATCTGCTCCAAACTCAGCGCCACGTTTCAT
>JAVLVB010000459.1:127345-164798 GCA_032876305.1 Orestias chungarensis | reverse complement strand
GTGTGTGTGTGTGTGTGTGTGTGTGTGTGTGTGTGTGTGTGTGTGTGTGTGTGTGTGTGTGTGTGTGTGTCTGTGTGTGTGTGTATGTGTGTTTGTGTGTGTGTGTGTGTGTCTGTGTGTGTGCATTCGGCCAGCCCGTTGCCATATGTGCCCTGTGCTGATTTACAGTGCTAGGGGCCAGTGCACACAAACAAGGCCTCATCTTCATCTGCCACACACATTGGAGAACAGACAGCCAACCACTCCTCCTCTCCCGTGGGTGTGTGGCTGTTTGTAGGTTTCCTTGTGCGTTCTCTGCCATGCAGTAATAAACCTGAATCATAACCGGCAGCTCAAAGTTCCCTCATGACTGAACAAAAAGACAATGAACAGACATGTTACCCAACAATGCATCTGATACACATTAACTAAAAGGAAAGTTTTACTCTCCTAAAAGAGATTTTTTAATCTATAAGGCTAAAAAATATCTTTATTAACACATTCAACACAATTAATAATCCTAAGTATTGACCTAATCATTGATTTCAGGACTGATGACCAACCCACTGAGTAATAATCTTCTACAGGGTAGATCCAAACTGCTACTGAGTCAAAAGTCTAATTTGACTGTATTTATGGGTGGTTTTATGTGATAGGTGAACACAAACAAAGGTGGATGAATGGTGGCTATGCAGGTGCGCCACAATCATGTCATTTTCTGATGATGGATAACCTGACCCTGTTTAAAACTTACCCTTATCTCTGATTTGTGGTCTAACTGTACGTAAGGCGTAATCATTAGACTTCGATTTGTTTTTTTTTGTTTTTTTTAAACAGCCCAAAACATGAATGTTTTTTATCTTTAATGTGACAAAATGTGCAAAGGCTCCAGTGTTGTGAATGCAAAAGTATTTGAAACAATTCACTTTTCCTACATTATGGTATGCTATAGACCTCTTCATGGCATACGTCACCGCGGAGTCACACGAACAACTGGATGCGAACAAAAACGAGGCTTGAAGCAACCGCTGTCACAGTTGCGAGGGAAAAAGACGTATTGTTGTGTTTTTTTGTATAAAGTAGGAATTCATACTTTTATTGCATACTATCCACTGCCAGACAGGAAAAAATCCCTAGACGGCTTTGGCTAAATGCGATCAGACGAAAGGATCGGACATTGTCAACAATGCTCGTGTTTGCAGTGCACACTTCATATCAGGTTTGATTTCTATGTAATACCTTATCAGCTTAATCCTGAATGACGTTATTGGTTAGACTAAATTGTGACTTTGCTTTAACTTAATCATAATTTTTTGAGGGGGGTCTCTGTTGCATGTAACCTGCGCTAATGCTAGACTTTAGCTAACTCAATGCTTGCTGTATGTTTCAGCTGTATGTGTCCAGCTAAAAGTTGCATTTGATGTGTTAGACCCCAATAGTGGTTCCGCTAACCTCTTGTAATATGTTTGTAGGAGAGGCTTCATTGTGTAAAGACAGCACAGACAATGTCCCCTCTGTGTCTTCCCATCAGTCAGAGTCAACTTTTTAAAGTAACATTCACGGTCTCGGTGGGTAAGAGTACTAACATAATCTCTAAACTGTGAGCTTTCCTTGTCCATTCCTACAAAAAAACTCAGGAGCAGGCTTTACTCTAGGATGTTTCTGTACATAGCTGCATTCCTCTTTCCTTCTATCCTGACTAAATTACAATTTCGTGCTGCTGTAAAACATCTCCATTGCATGATGCTACGACCACCATGCTTCACTGTAGGAATGGTATCGGCCTGGTGATAAGGCATGTCTGTTTTCCCCCAAACATGACAAAAATAAAAAGATTATTATACACTTTCCTCTAAAGTAAGCTCTGCGTAAAAAGAAGCTAAAATATTCCCACTAAATCTAAATACTTAAAAGGTTTGATTTAATCCATAATAAACAAAAATAAAAATAACACCCTAGTTGCAAAAACACAGATAAAAACCTGCAACTTGCATCCAATAGAATTTTTTTTAAAGAGCAAAAAACAACATTTTACTTAATTCATAATGTTTAAAATTCACTGATATTTTGAGAAATGAGCCTAAAGTTTAATTTCACCACAGCTGCCATACCTGAATATAGGTGTATGACCAGGCTTGGGTTTATTCCAGGAGAAGTGCGAGGGCACAGAGAGGAACTGCTCTGCTGGGCCATCTTTCTTCATACTGTGCAAGGTGTCGTCTGAAGGGGAATCCAAGTTAGCAGACAGACTCTCCTGGTCCTCTAAAGACATCTCTCCTTTCCCTGTCTGTAGAGATGTTCTATCCTGTGAGGTCTTCCTTGTCTTCGATGGGATGTCAGTCTCAGATGGGCAGCACTGAAAAGCCGACATGCCAACAGTTGGACTTCCGGCCCATGTGTCCTCCGTCACACTCCCCCTGGGGGAATGTCCTGGCGTGGGGGTAGGTGAGTGATGAGGTGACAGGGAACTGGGATAGCAAATGTCGGCGCTGGAGTGTCGCCTTTTGCCACACGGTGAGGTCGGACGTGACGAAGGCCTTGAAGGCGACCGCGGGCTCAGCCAGTTTTCGTCAGTGACACTGTTGCGTGGCGAGTTGCAGGGGGACTGTCGAGGAGACAGGGTAGAGTGAGAGTGGTGTACAAAGGGAGGGTGATGGTGTTGCCATGGGGACTGGTCGTCCAGAACTACGCCGACAGCCTGCGGCGAAACACAAACTGGAGAAGCCAGAGGGGATCCCAGACTAAATCTGGCAGCTGCTTCATTTAACTCAGAGTCCACGTCATCGTAGACATGAGAAAACGATTCACAGGACGAGGCATCAGAAAACCAGCTCCTAGAGGAAAGGCTGCTGCAGGGGCTGGGGTTGAGCGAAGAGTCCCTGTACGAGTGGTCCAGTGACAAATACAGGTGGTCTCTGGACACGGGCCTATCGCCATGGTAATCCCCATCAGGACCATTGGCCGTTAGCTCCGCCTCACTGCCATCTATCTCTTGCTGGCAACTAGGGGAGATGGAGGTTATGTGGATACTTGGACACTCAAAGGCTTTGGGTGCCTCCACTGGAGCGGAGGGCAGCAGAGGTGAGGTGCCGTACTTGGAGCCATGTGCCTCATAGCGTAAGGGCTCCGTTCCTGCTTTGTGTGACGGAAGACGCGGTGAAGTGCTGATGACATGAGGATGGGAATGCATGCCATGACGAGGCAGGCCAATAGACTGGTGGTGGGTGACCATAGACTGGGGCTGGTCCACACTCAGGATGTAGAACGACGTATTATCATCAGGCTCCAGATCTACGAGGGACAGAGGAATGGATCATTATCATACGGTGAACGCTGGGAACACGAGTTTAAAATGAAATCAGGATATCTTTATAACAATAAAAGTAACAATAAATACTCCTCTAGGTAAACATACCAACCTAAATTAGGCTTCTTTAAACTAACTAGCATTTACATATACAACTGTGATTTCAGTGGCTGCATTTACTTATATTATATTATTATATTTTTGCTCTAATATATAGTTAAAAAGGTAAATATAACAAGTACAACAATCAAATATAATTCATCTTAATTTATGTTTGTGACAATAGGTCCCAATTCTTTATCATGACAAAAAAAAAGAAAAAAAAGAAAAAAAAAGTAGCACAAAAACGATAAACAAAGACATGAACGTCATCCCTGATCGGAAGAAAACCATCTTTTAAAACTTCATCATTTTAAATGTATTATTGCGTCTCAAGCGTCATACAAAGCAGAACGTCTGACACCAAACCCGACAAACCCTTCTGCGACAAAACTAAAGCATCAAGAACAACTGCCTCGTGTGTTTGTTTCAGTTTTTCTGAAAATGCTTCTTGTATTTCTACAAACTTGTAACTCAATTTTGTTTCAATTAAAAGACATATGGAACATTATCTAATTAAATGAAACCAAAACATTTAATTTTGGGACTTATTAACTATAATAAAAGAGACCTCTGACACCTACTATCAGTCGAGTTACAGATAGTACTACCCAGTCAGCTTAATGCATAGAACAGCATGGACTGTGCAACATGGTAATGGCCAACCAACCAACTGAACATCGTGAACATGGATAGGCAACATAGGACAGCTGCTGTGACAGACGTCACTTCCCCAAAAGAAAAATCCGGGAAAAGTACATGAAAAACTGGAGAAACACGAAGGGCTCAGGGAAAACTAGAAGGAGCCTGGCTGGTGTAGAGACTGAGGTCATTGGAGCCTTCTGAGGCACTGACCCCTTCACTGGAAAAGGGGCTCCAAGAGATACCTAGAGAAACATCACACATCATAGTCCAATAGAGCGCAGCGCCAGGAACAGCTAAGGAACTGAGGGGAACCATCAAGCTGCCAGAGATTAAGATGAACTTTCACACACCCTGCCCACAGAAGGGAGGGGTGAGTTGTTTTTCTGAAATGAAATCGGCCCATGGCAATAAAAAAATGACAACACAAACAATCTTACAACATTAGTCGATTTTGTTATCTATTCATACGTGGAATTGTCTATAGCATAAACATGTTCTTCTGTGAGCATTTCACACGCCATGCTTGGATAATTGTAAGACAGTCCTTATAATTAGATTCACAGAAGCTGATTTGCTTGATTTTTGTGTCTTATGAATTTCAGCATTTCTCAGTTGCTGAAACTCTTCTAACTTCTGTTCCTGCAGGGATAAGCGATAAACAGCACTACTCAGGAAATTCACACAACAATGCGTGCCGTCGGGTGTCAGCGTAGCCTCACACACTCAAACAGACAAGAGTCCATTGTGATCAGCGGCACTATTCAGTGAGTTTATTGATTCAAATAAACTGCTTGCTTCACTTGTCCCACTGGAATGTAGTCCTCACATATTTTCCTGCATTCATTACACAAACTTATCTTCATATTAGATCTTTACAGTGAAGTATCTTGTGAAGGATACGTTTACGTGCACCCGCATCAAAAGCAAAAATGTTATAGAGAAGCAAAACGATGCAAGCGACATTAAACTCGAGCAAGCTGTGAAAGTTATTAAATTGTAATTAAATTGTAATTTTTTAGTAATTTTTATGGCTAAAACCATAGCGCAGCCTGAACAGGATACAGTTGTGAAATCCTTAAACAACCTTTCACGTATTCCTTTCAGCTTACCCACTTATTTATCCTTTCTAGTTCAGATATAGTTAGCTATGAGCAGCTAAAACATTTAGGTCTGGATAAAAGCGAGCAAAGTTCACAGAGGTTTGGACGAGGACACGCGTGCTCTTCAACATATCTCCATCCATCCCAGTAGCAACAAAGGCGGCGGCAGAAAGCTGTACATATTTATAGCTGCTCGGTTTCTGGCTGGCCCTGTTTGTCAATCCCGAGACGCAGTAACAGATCCTCTGACGACAGCTAGACTAACTGACAGGGAGCAAAAGAGACACAACAGACAGAATAGGGAGACCAAAACGTCTGTTGTAAACAATCAGCGGCAAAAAGAGTTAAAAGAGATCACTGTTGTTTTAGTGCACAAATCCTGTTAAGAGGATTTTATGTAAAAAAGTTTGATTTATGTGCTACATTTAACTGATATCTACTTTATAGAAAAGTCTCTTTTAAAACCTGGGTCAGTAATTACAGCTCTGCTGAACCATGTTTACCTTAATACAATACAATGATAAGAACAGGACGGACCCCTAAGCAGCGAAACATTCCTCTGCCATCAGCTTCCAAAACGAATGACTAAGTAGGCAGCTTAAAAATATGTTCTAACATGTAGAGCCTTAAGTGAAGGAAAATTGTTTGGGCCATAAGCAAGCTATTTTAGGCAGTTCCAGAGTTTCGCCTTCTGTGACGAATGAATTGTGCCTTTTTTTAGCGGGAATCACAATGTTTGTCACTCTAGAGACCTTTAAAAAGCCAAAAAAATACAACCCAAACAGATCTGCTGATAGCTCATCTGGCGGGGCTAATTATGGAACTAGGTCACCATTAGTAACTGTACTTTTGTCAAGACCTTTTATATGTAAATAATATGTTTTCTGAGTAGAAAGAGCTAAATGTACACACACAGCAATTCAATAAATGCAAGGAATCTGGACAGGGTGAGGGTGACTAGCAGAAGTTCAAACTGTCAACAATACTCCGAGATGAAAGTGACTTAAGACTCTGACATGGAGGCTGGTTCCAGGTGATAGATCGAACTGGCCAAAATGCTTTCCTAATATCAGAGGAGAATGGGTAAACCGGCTTCAGATGGTAGAAAGGCAAGAGCGGCTCACATAAAAAGGTCTTAAAACAATCGAACGAACCCGTCGGAACCCCAAAGCAGATGGACTACATTAGAGAGCGTCTTTTCTTTTGATCTACAAATAAGAAACCAGAAGAACTACACTATAACTAAACTATAACTGTTTAAAAAACGTTGCGTGATCTAACAATTCTCAATTTAAGCTGAAGGATTCAGATCGTGGGTGTCACACTTTAGGGTACACAAATAAAATATCGATTTATCCTGCTTTGTATTAACAGTACAGGCAGCTGCTGGTGTGATGGTGTTTTTTCTCCTGCCACACCTTTAGCTTCGCGGCACCACCTGATCATTTATTGCATGAAACAGCCGACCTGTCTACTGGGAAGATCCGTCCGACAAAAATGCACTAGGGCTGCACAATATTTTACAAAAATATACTGATCGCAATATCAGTGTGCGCAAATTTCATACTGCTAGGGATTCTTTGGAGCAGAGTAAGTGTAGGCTAATATTGTGAAGTTGTATTTTTCATCGTGATGCCATATTAAGCCTGTAGCAAAGAGTCTCATGACAGTAGGAGCTCACATGACACGGATGACAATATCAAAGGTGCTAAAGGTCAAAGTATGAAGCAGAGATTTGGAGAGAAAGGAAGGAAGTGAACTGGGATACGTCGCACCTGATTTCGTCATCGCAACAAATGCCATCGAAACCATTTCTAATATAAGAATACACAACGTCACAAAGTCCGAAAAGATCTCAAACCGAAAGAGCCTCATGGATGCGCAGCCGTCAAATTAGCAACAAGTGTGCGACGCGCCAACCACGAAGAATAAAGTCATCGACTGTAATTCTTTAATAAAGTCTTTGATGGTCTGGAAATTGGCAGCCACATCCTTTTCTAGTTTTCTCAGATAAATAATAGGAAGTAAACACATGAAAGAAGTCCTGCAAATAAAGCTAAAATGAAAAAAAAAAGTTATATGATCAAGAAATCAGTAAACAGATGGCAGCCGTGCAAGGGGTGACCAGGCCGCATGGCTCACAGCCCCCATCATGCTTGGAGTTAAAAATAGGTTGCTACCTAAAACTGCACAGTGTAAGGAGAGGGGCGGGTGGTGGGGAACCCCTCTTGTAAAAGCCAAAGTCACCTTAGGACAAGGGGGTCAGACAGGACCATGCACTGTTTATTATTTCCTTATCAATGGCCTGGTTTGCAAACCCAGTGCCACCCTGAATGTCCTGTGCATCACAGACTCCTCAAGTGTCCATATATCAGACAGCCAATCTGGTTAAATAAAGATCTTTAAGAGGCTTTGCTGTACCTAAGCTAATAATAGTTCTGACTCACTGGGAGATGCTTCAGTGAAGGAAGGATCGGTGGATGGTTGTGACACACCACCAAGACCATTGTGTTCTCAGTGTAACCACGGGGGACAGCCTGATCCGGTTGCCGTTGCAGCCGTTTACCTTAGCTCCTTGACAAAAAGCTCAACCATGTCCCTGGCTGAACGTCACGCTGCCAGATAATCTCTTCTTTCCTCTTCCTATTCTCTTTTAATATAAAGTGTGTCAGGATCCTGCGACCAGCGGCGACACACAGCCCCAGATTGTGACAAACTCTGACGTATCACAAAGAAAGACTTGCACAATAGAAAACGTGCTCTTCACCAGTGGAGTTGACCTTGTTTGTCTGTATTTCTTTGTGTGTGTTTGTAGGAATGGTAACACATCATTGCAACATTGATCTATCAATCTCACATCAATAAGTCAGTCTTGTAAAGCTTCATGTAGGGCTACAGATCAAGTCCAAATGTTTGATTGTAGCCCACACACAGTTTTTAGATTTCTATTTAGACAGAGAGATCCTCATCTGTGAGGCTGATTTGTTTCCTCAACTTATGTTGCTGCTTTATGTTTCTGATTCCTCTTGACATGTTTCTATTTTTCCACATTTGGTTTAATTCATGTCCCCTCTAGGTCTGATATTTGCAGTATTACTATACAAAAATAGTACAAATATTCTAAATAAAATATTTTAATTAAGTCCAATAAGACCTAAGCCAAGGTTATAGACTACAACGTACATCCACCACGTTGAAGTTTTTTTTTTTTTTCAGTGTTTTTGTAGCAAAAAGTTAAGTTAAGATAGAGGGGCTGCTGTTCAGTTACTAAGGAGTAAAGAACGCTGCTACACAGCAGGAATGGGATTAAAAAATTAAAAAACACTTTAGTATTCAATGACATCTGCATGTATTTCCCACGACAGGCTTAATTAAGTTGAGCTTTTGTGCCAAATCAAAAACAAAACTGACTAAAATTTTGTGGGTTAATCAGCTGGTGGATTGTAACAGTGCTGTTGACCCTAATGACTCATTCTGTCAGGAATCTCGGGAATACCTCAAATTTCTGAAGGACGTCAGTACAGCAGGCCCAGCTAGCTTTTTATCACGTTTTGGGATTGTATCACTTTTTCATTAAGTAGTCAGGCATTGTCAAAACTCTTGGATCTTTAAAATAAACACAGTTCTTGTAGGATGCTGATATCTGAAAACAAAATACAAAATAGCTGGTGCCTAAAGGATGATTTAAAATCTCCATTTGACCATGAAGTCAGTTATGTTACCATTTTTTTTCAGTTTATTGCTTCATAAAAACTTTTGTCATTGTGTTTTTTGGTTTCCTTTACTCTAATATTTTATTATTTATTTCACTCCTTAGTAACCATACAATAAAAATCATCAAATAATCACAGCTGCAGTTAGAAACCACAGGAAATCATATTTCCATATTACAGACCAGCTCTTCCTGTGTGTTTTCTTGCAATGAATTGTTTCTCTGTGCTTTTTAATATGTGTATCTGCTCTTAACATATCAGTGTCTTAGGTTACCAACGTGCCCCAACAACATGTGGTGCTGGAGCACAATGGTAATCTAAGCCAGGGTTCCCTTTCTTGTGGGCAGGCAGGTTGATTAGCAAAGGCTCTGATTACATCCCCTGTAGAGAAGGCTTTGTGTTTTGGTAAGTCTCCTCTTACAGCATTCATTAAGAGCCGCTAGTCAACAGATCACAGAAAATAATGTCTGGGTAATCCATGCACCATGGATCTGGTAAATATGCCATGTTGTAGAGTACATGATGATAAATAATTGATTGCTTTGTTTTGAAACAGGAGTTTTCAGGTATCTGGTTGGTAAAAATAACTAACGATGTGCTAAACATGTAAAACATGGGTTATGTAACTTCACAAAAATATTAATCTGTCCACACATTAGGCAATACCAATGGCAATGGGTGAAATATCTGCAGTGGTGCGTTCAATTGTCCCCGCTCTACAGTCAAGCTGAAAACTTGCTAATTCTGTTGCCCGATACAAGGCTGATTGGGTTATACACTCTTACACAGTAACAACTGTCAGTAGGAGAGAGAAAGTTTAGCAAAAGCACCACGCGGTTCTAAAACGGCTTTAGCACAAATAAGTATGTTTCAACGCCAAAGCGAAGGAAAAGTTTTACCATGACTCCGATACAGACTTTAATCTGTTCATGAATGGATTTCAAATAAAACACCAAAACCGTCTTTCTGTTTGTTAACAAAAACATTACGATTTGTTGCTATGAATTTCTACCTCTGAGCTTCTACAGATGCAGTGATTATCGACAGAGCCCACAAAGGTAAATTCAATTCCCTCGGCCAGGGTTTTCCAGGAACTCTGCGTCTGGCTATGTGCCCTGCATTTCTAAACAAAGACCCGGTGACGCACTGGCACACACATATTTTCAAGGCTTGGCCTACACCTGTGTCCCTAATCCTTGTTGGTTGGGTTTGGGCCAAACTCGCTTCTAATCCCTTTATGTACATTCGGCTGGCTCCGCAGTTAAAACAAATAAAACTACAATAAAAAAAAAGAAACCATTTCAAGTGAAAAAAAAAGCTGTCTGTGAAAAGTAAAATATGAAAAACATAGCCAAAGTCATAAAGTAACACAATACATTACAGAAACATCAGAAGAGTGTTAATCTGAGAAAAATGAGGGGTCGTAATTTTCTAATAATGTGTGAGTTACAACAAAGAGCTTCAATAGCCAGTAGAGGCTGAATAATGCCAGTCTAATCAAATCCCAACATATGCCGGCAGCTAAATTGAGCTCCTAATTTACAATCCCATACAGAGACATTATGAGGCAAATCAAGTGCCAGGACACCACCTGCACTAAATATCTACAAACAGATTGAGATCCTTCAAAAATACAATATAAACTCGTCTTTGCAAAATGCATTTGATACTCTGATCAGCTGTCAGTTCATTATGGTTAGAATCCTTAATGACAGCAAAGCAGCAGAAGTAAGTACCTCTTTTAGTTCAATGTTGACGACTCACATAGCCCACAGTAAAAATCTCTTGTATTGTGTTTCTATTACAAATGGAAACAATAAAAGATGTCAGACACCTTTCTCCGAGTATGAGGTAAGTACTCCCACACAACAATAGCCACAACGTAAAAATAAACGATAAACAAAACCACTTCTGATCTGAATCCTGGCTTTATTTAAAAAAATTATATAATTAATGTATGATTAATCTTTTCCTTTTTGGCTAGTATGTTTTTTTTTTGTTTTGTTTTTTTTTAGGTGTTTTTTTTTTGCTTTCACACCTCTTGTGTTGTTAATAAAGAAAAAACCCTGTTTAGATTTGGTTTGTGGCTGAAGCTAACAGCTTATCGCATGCAGAATCCAGATTGGTGCACATGTCAGCCATCTTAACAAAAAATTCAGTAACAGGTAAAGTCTATATGTACTTTAAACAAACTTGTTGAATCTTATCTTAAGCACTAATATATTTAGTTTGCAATAACAGTGTTTAGTTTTGCCTTGAAGCTAAAGCTTGTCAGACGCAAGCCCAGAGAATTGTGGATTTCAGTCATTTTTAAACAACTTCAATCAATTTTAAACAGCTCCTTTAAACCACTGTCTCCTTTGATTAGATCAATCAAAATCAATCAAAAATAATTTATTTATCCCAAAGGGAAATTAAATTATGTCATTGGTTATTTACATAAACGTCTGAGGCTATTTGCATTGTGGGCTTACCAACAAATACCTTTTGTCTCACAAACAAAAAGAAAATTGGCTGCTTATACAATTATTAGTATTATTTATTTTTTTGGCTTGTAGCGGAAATTTTCCCTATTTTTTATCTAATTTTCCCTGTGTGAAAATAATTGAAATTTAGGGATTTTTTCTAAGTTTTGCGTAAATAATGAGCCAAAGCAAAAATGTTGTGTCATTGTACCGAGGTTTCAATACAGCTGCAGAAAGCTGCTCAGCTAATTGCTCTGGTTAACTCGAGCTTCAACCTCGTTTCAAATTGAGACATTTTTTCAGAGAATTATCCACTGTGGGTGAGATACTGACTTCATAAAACCATCCTCACACAGCCTAACTTCAAAAGGTTGGACAAAGGGGGACTTGCTAAATGTGTCTATCAGTTTGTAGAAAAGCAGAAGAAAGCAAGTGCAGATCTGAAGAACAGCCACTGAGGTGAGGACATGCACAACATCAGAGGCGTCTGCCAACAGGAGTGACATTTAAGCATTCTGTTGAGGCTGACTACGCATGTGCCTGAAAAAGTCAATCAAGGCGTGAGAATGAGAAACAGAGAGAAAGAAAAAACTAAAAGACAGTTAGAAATGACAGGAGAATAAATCCTATTTAACATTCACAGATAAACACTGGAGCGTGCCAACTTTTTTTCATTAAAGGTTAAACAAATTACAAGTGGTTACAAGAATTTCAATCATACATGGCGTCCATCAGAACCAGCCGGGGAGAAAACAAAACAAAACACGTAAAACATTGAAATGAACACTAAAAATTTCTGCAACAGAAAAGCGGAATTTCCCATTCAGTAGTCGGGCCAAAAAGAGACAGAAAAACAAGCAGGAAATAATTATGGCGCAAACAGGAAGACTGCAGTTTCCACACAAAGAAATACAACTGGAAGCTGTCCGACAATAACAAGCAAAGAGAGGCTTTAAGACCGTTTTAAGGGAGCACTGCAGTTTAAACACTGTATAAAAAAACTTAAGGGTCCTTTTTTTAATTCTCTTTTAAGGGCTAAATGATTCTTTTATTATTTGTAGTATTTGAAGTATTTAGCAATATATTTCAACTTGAAAATAAAGCTTTAAAAGTGACTTGAAAAGGTTATATTGCACATATTTGAAAGAGTTGAGCAAAGAGAGCAAGGAGAAGGAAACATGCACAAGCCCAAATTTGGCACTGGCTGCCAGGAGACAAAGAGAAGCAGCCAGTTTTTTAGTCAGCAGGTTGAAAGTCCTGCACATCTATTAGATATTCAGTGAAAGAGCCTGGGATCACATTTAGGAGAAAGAGCGAGTAGCAGCAAGCAGGAGGCTCACACTATCAGTCTGCTGGGACAGCTTAAACTCCTCCAGGAGCTGCACTTGTCCATGTTTACCTCAGAATGAGGAGAGAGCAATGTGACTGTCTGTTGACATGCAGAGCAGAGTCAGAGCAAGGCTGCCAAAAAAGAAGAGAAATCATGAGTCAAGAGAGATCCGAGGACACACATTCAAGCCCCATGTTTATTTGAGCTGGGCCGATAAATTACGCCCATAGATACCATTCCTTGAATTATAGGCAACATCCTATCAGACCCCAAAAGGGTATTCAGCAGAGTGCCAAGAGCTAGGGGTGGTCCAAGTTAAAAACCTTACAATTCAAAACAACTTTTATTCTTTCCATCACGATTTGATTTAAATTCAATTGAATACTGTAATTATAGCATTAAATAGTTTAAAAATAAATAATTGGGAGTATATATTAACATTTTATGTATTAATAGTCACATGAGCCATGGTGGTATACATTACTTTATCATTAATGTTTTTAAGCAATACAATATGTGGAAACAGAAGGCGTGTCCCGATATATCACATTTTTCAGTCTTCATTATTGCCTGACACCAGATACGAGATTGGCATAAATCAGGCATGCTTTTATTACTTTTGTAGCCAGAATGTAAGCAAGGTTTACTTAGTAATCAAAATTTTAAATCAAAATTTTAGACGCAGGTCGATTAGTAAACAGTAGCATAACAATGCTTGTACTCAGTATAAAGGCGCGTGCAAACGAAATAATCATACTTTCCTGGTGGAAAGTGATGTCAATTGCATAATTTTTATGCATGTTTAAACAACACTGCTCTTCAGACCCACACTCCCCACCAGTTGGTTGGTGGCAATGCTGTTTGTTAGTAAGAAGAAGACAACAACTTTACATCAAACTGTTTTATGTGACACTGAGCTGATACAGAGCTCTCAACTTAGCGACTCTGTAGCTATGTTTAGACTCTTCAGACCCCTCCCATTATCTAGATCTGTAATCAGTAACATAGCGCCGCACTGACAGGTGTTCATGGGAGAAATGCTGCTCGGCTACCTCATCAAACTTGCCTCTATCCGATCCCCTTCTGCGTCCTGCTGGACGAATGTGTGGGCAATGCAGGAAGTGGTACTTTGCTCCACTATGAAATCTCAAACGCTGCCCACCATACCACTGACTAGTGGATCTAATCCATTAATCAACCTCTGAGTTGCAATTTATTGCAATGCTTTGATGAACAGATATTTTCCCTCACCCATAATAATAATAACCAATAACGTTTGACAAGTCTTCACTCAGGCCCCAACAGACGTAGCTTGATTTCTAATCTGTACTCTGAGATCTTTAGATGGTTGGTGCTGATTCTTTATTGCAGGTCACTGAGTGAATTGCGTCATAGTTCAATGTTAAACCCTCTTTTTGTAAGTCGCTTTGGATAAAAGCGTCTGTTAAATGCATAAATGTAAACATGATGAATCAGAGTCTTTTTTTTTTTGGGCCTGTGGATACACACCTTTAATCAGACACAAAGAAACTGGCCACCACTAGGGATGTTGTATTCATGGTAGGGAGGAGTGTTTGTTTTCCACCACAGATATCATGCAGGTCAACGGACGTTTTGGAGCAACTTCCTCAGCATCTCTGCTTTGTTCCTCACAGTAGCAAGGCTGAACTAACAGAGGTCCTAATTATTTAGTTTCGTATCCCTTTTGCTGCTTCAGCTTTAACAAGCCTTTCTAGATTTAG
Source organism: Orestias chungarensis (assembly GCA_032876305.1). NCBI lineage: Eukaryota > Metazoa > Chordata > Actinopteri > Cyprinodontiformes > Cyprinodontidae > Orestias > Orestias chungarensis. The sequence continues at coordinate 150,418 of JAVLVB010000459.1, read as the reverse complement.
TTTTGGCTCAAAACTGGGAGATTACCTGATTTTAGCGGTTAATCGCATTTTCTGTTTTTGAAAAGCCTGATTTTATTTTCCCCCACTAATGCGTTGCTTGGTTTTCCACACCTCGATGTCATTGAAAAAGATTTTTAAAAGCCTTCTCAGGTTTAAAAAGATTTAAACCATACAACAATGATTGGAGGGACTATTTGTGCTGTCATTGTGCAAACGTTAAATCAACTTATTACAACGTTATACTTCAAACAAAGATGCTCAGTGGATTTAAAGCCGAAATGCTTGTAAATGTGGACTAAAATAAAGTATGATTTAAACTGGTAATTTCTGCATTTAAAAATTATTTAGAAATAAAAAACAACCTTAGACGCAGAAGTTTCACTGATTTCACTCTGCTGTAACCCAAACTCGCACATGTTGATGCAGCACAGCCAACAGTAGCTTGAGTTACACTAAATTTAAACTAGACAGATGCCATGCATAGTTACTCATGCCTCTCCCCGGGAAACAAACGTCTCATTCATCACGCCTGGTGCAGAGAGCCCCTCATTTCAGCAGGGTAAGGGGGCACCAACACCATGATCTAACGCTAGAAGTCTACCATGTACTGTCCAACCTTTGACCTCCCAAGGTTTACATTTAAATTGAAATGCGAGGATTGTAAGCTAATGACTTCTTCTTTTGTATTCTTGGTTAAAACTCAAGCAGCCTATTCAAATTCCTCTTGAATTTCACTTTCCTTCTTTATACTTAATTATTTAAGTTTTATATAACATCCCAAATTGTTCCACATATTCAGGCCAAGGAAAACATAAAACCATTAAAATATAAATCTTAGTCAATAAATTAAGAACGTTCCGACCTAGGAATGAAAGCTTTGATATGTGAAGATTAAAATAGTGATAAAGTCAGTTAAAAAAGATTTTTTTTTTTTTTGTTTAGGGCACATGTGACGCGTTACGCTGTAATAACAGCAGACAGAAGAAAGCCGAATCATTGCTGTCTGTCTCTCCTTCCTAAAATCAACACCTGGCTAGAAAACAGGAGCGCCGTGACCCTCACCTGGTGATGTGGCGCAAAGCATACTTCCACTCTTCTCCTTATAATAAAACAGCAAAGATTGCAGACTTGCTGGGACGACACGGATTCTCCTACCCCGAGTACAAAGTAGTCACTAGAACCTGCCGCCTGCCCTCTGCCACTCTCTTTGGGAGCTCAAAATAGTCCACCATGAGAGCGATGTAATTTCAGTCTTTCCCACGACAAGGTCTAGGAGGATCGTGCTCTTGGCTCACAGGAGTAGAGCGACGACAATAACAGGCGCAAGGGCAGCGGCGCTTTGTCCGTTGCTTGTGATCAGTTTAGGCCTTTCACTGTTCATCATCTGTGTGACATTTCTGTACATCCAAGCATGATAGCGACAACAGTGCAGCCATAAAAGCCTCCCAGCTCAGACCCAGTATCAAATCAAACCTGACTAGTCACGGAGCGGTTTTAGTGACTGCCGGCATCTGGATATTTCATTAGCTTAGAACGGCTTCTCTGATGTCAACCGTGGTTTCTTTCATATCCTGAGAGAGGCGTTAAGGGAGAGGAGCCTGAGCCATCCTGGTGGCAGATTTGCAACTCTGTTTCGCTATCGCAAGAATAAACTATATTAAATAAAAACTACTTGCCGTAAGACTGTAACAAGTGATTAATGTGAAATCAGAGGAAAGACAGATTAGACAGAACAAATTCGCAGTGCCGCTACCTCACAGAAGCAAGACATGCTGGGCCTCCCGTTTCCATCATTCCACCCTAGCATCTGAAACCCACATGGTCTGAACAGGCAGAAAGCCAGACACCTCTACACCGGATCTGCTACCCTGTCACTGCTGGTCCCCTCCGTTTTTCTCTTCCAACCCCCTATTAGTGCACCGCAGAATCCTGTCCAGCCTCATCTGCGTTCATCTACCTCGGCACTGAATCCCTTATGTTCTTCTCTCCACAACAGAAAGCAGATTAATGGTAAAGGCAACACCTAAATGACTAATATTAATGTTGAAAAAAAACCTAATCTTCGACTGTGGTAAGCAAAAACATCAGTACTACTTTGACGGCGCCGCCATCCCCCGAAGCATTTGTTCACAATGACAGGTAGAAAAAATGTTAGCAATAAAAAGAGAAGCGCCTTCGGCTGACACTGATTTTTAAAGTCACTTATGAAATATGACTCATATCTAATAACACGTGGTGTCACTCAAGGTAAGTCAAAGTGGGTGGACTAATCAGTTTCTAACATAAAAGAAAACTTTGCCTATAGATGGATCTAAAGTTTGTTCACATGCAGAACATGAATCAATGTAACCGTTGTCAAATGTACCGATCCGTTAGCCTTGTGATCGACTAGTCAGTCACGTGTCCTATAACCTAAATTCAGACTGGATAAAGGAATGAAATTTCTGGTAAGAGTTTGCGTCTGTCTGTGCAAAGCAAACACATACAGAGTCACTATTTGTTTCAACAGTCAGCAGATATTTAAAAAACTGTTTGTGGCCAAAAGGCAAGAGGCTGAAAGCTAAAGTTAGCATTCAAAACAAAGCAATAAGGGATCCTTCCCATGACTTAACGAAATACACATTCCTAAGCTCCCAAGTCAGTTCAACATGAATTTCAGTTTAGTAAAAGAAAATTGAATTTTTGTGATCCATTAAAGGGAAATACAAAGGAATCAGAAGTACACTTAAAAACAGAACAATAAGAAGAGAAGCAGCCTTTATTTAGTCACTTTATGTTCTGACAGAGATAAAAGTAATATAAGATATATATTCCTATTTGCTCTCCTCTCCTTCTCATCTTGGTTTTCATCAGGCTGTAATTTTGGTATTTTAAGCGATGTCATTATCATTCAGAATGATTTTTTTCCAACAGGCTACATGTTACATTAACTTATTATAACACTTGGAATATAACAGCAAACAGAAACTGTCCTCTGGGATAAACATTTTGCACCCACACTGATATTGTGATGATAAAAGAGTTCCAATATATTCTGCGATCCAAATAAATGGTTCCTCTTAAAAATCTGATTTTGGATTTCAATAGTTAACTTGTATAATGTACAAAGGGTAAAATAGGCCAGCACATACATAACTATGTGGAACTGCTGAAATCAAAACTGCTCTGTGAAAATTAATAATAATTAAAGCCAAATTAAGGCCAAAGTTTCTTGTTTTACAGTATTTGATTTGCTAAGACGAAAAAACAAACTCACCATTTTCAGTCACTGCACACGTCAACAAATAGCTCTATTTTTGAATTTTGCAAATGAACACAAAGGTACGTACACATGAATTGATGTATGAGGAATAAAGATCACTTTCAGTTGCTTCACTTTACCACACGTACTATTTACATGTAAAAAAGTACAAAAGAGCTATGTTAAATCAAATGAGCAGCTGGCCCTACAATGAGAGGGAAATCCCTTTTGGTAGGTTTGCCTTGTGCCTGTGAAGAAAGAGAGGAATTTTTCACCTCAAAGAAAAAAACATTTCCTGAAAAATAAGAAAAAGCAAAAAGAGACTCGCGTAATAGCAGACAGAAGTGAACACATAAAGGTTAAACACACAAGTGTGGTATACTGTACTCTAACATTACAGTTCATTCCTAGATATGAGTAGGGAGACACCGAGTAAAAAAAAAAAATACTTTCACAATAAAAAACATTATACAAGACTTATAAAACATAGATCACTTTAAATGGAAGAGAGTAGCTCCTTTGGGACGCTTTCTGAATTAAAACTGTGGAGACTGAAACTGATTTGAGCAACAAGTGACTCAGCGGAATAGAAACTTCAGTTATTCTCATTAGATTTTCCCCGATTGCTATGAAAATGAGATTTACTTTCACAGAGGCAGATTCACTCAGATATGCAACCCTCCGTTATTATCCAGTTATTATTTCAGAAAAGCACCCCCACCCTCACCCCGACTCCGGCCTTGGGCTGAGCAACACAGTCAGAACCAGACGAAAACCACTTGCATAGCAGATGTTTTATTCCAATGCATATTTCCCCTTGGTCTCGGCGCCAATTCAAACTTCACTTTTTAAATCAAGAGGGAAAAGTCAACTTAGGACTGCTAACGCCAAACCCTTTGTGGAGTTACTCCCATTTGATCCAAGTTTAATGAAAAGGCTACGGCAAGAGCATTAACTTGTTCCATTTGTTTCAACCCAAGTGTTAAATATATTTTTATACAGAGAGATGCATTTAGTCTGTTGCAAACAATTACGAGTAGTCTCAACGCTACTGGCTGGGAAATGAAAACACTACGTGACTTCCACAGCAGATCTTTAAAAACAAAAACTACAAAGATGTCTGACTTTGTTCACTGAGCTAATAACTATTCACCTGTAAAATATTTCCATCACCTATACAGCTTTGGCCTTCAAAACAATGAAACTTTTCTTTCTCAGTAAGATCACCTTTATTTAGATTTTTTTTTTTTGCATGGTACACCTGTGACATCTAAGACATTATTGGTATCATAAGCTCTCACCAATGCACAATGACAGGAGTGATGTTTTGCCTGCATTGACCACTTTGTTTGGAAAGGTATGGATGCAGAAAGGGGGCCAAAGTTGACGACAGCGCCACAAGGAAAAATAGTTTGAGGACTTGAGCGCAGTTGCTGAACATAAATGGCTCTAAAGGGTGGAAACAAAAGAGTCATCAAAAAGAGACACTAAAATAGTGAAGATCTGATAAAAGTATAGGTGTGTGAAACACGGAGGATTGTTTTTAGAAGCAATGCAATTACCTTTAAGCAATAAATGATTTGAGCGTAGTTAAAACGCTGCTGCTAAATTCTAGGGGGAAATGAGAATCCCAATTATTTTAAAAAACTAATTATTTTTTTCAGGTTTACTCAATTAGTTTGGATACATATTGCAGTTATTCTCCTTCAAAATAAACGGTAAATCATTTGTTGAATTTATATTTTGTTTGAAATCTGCCCTTTAACAACAAAGCTGCCAATAAAATGATTGTTAAGAGTTAAGATAGTATAGCAAATCAAAAGATTTATTTGAAATATTAACGCTAGGGTGCCATTTTTACTTATTCAACGTATGCAAAGTTTGCATGCCAACAACATATTTGGTGTTATATTTTTAGACGCTGGGATGCAAACGTTCATAAATAGTGGCGTTGAAATGAAGGAGAAAAATGAAAAGAGTAAGGAAAATGTGAATAAATTAAAAGTACCAGTAAAAAAGTTCCCCGTTTTAGTGGTTTCCTTAATCTGTGTTGCCTAAACTTCCAACACTACAATTATGGCATGAAAAACTGTTTACATATTACAGATTGTTTTTACAGCGGCTATGTGATCAGAATCAAAGGTACAAAAATATTTTGGAATAATTGTAAAGCTAAATAATATATCTAATTTACCGTAAAGTTTTACATTTCAAAAGCTTTACGAATGCTTTTACAACTTGAACAGTTTAAACCAGCATAAAAGCTAATACTATCCTTTTAGTTGCATCTCTAACATTAGTGTACAGACTAAACTCGTGAAAAAATCTCAAAAGAAACTAAACGGCAACACTGATTAGGTTCTACGTAATAAAACATCTCGCAACCACAAACAGACAGAAAACTTCACCAAACGAGGGTGACAATATCCTGATGTCTAAAAAACAGCACATGTAGCCTCAAAACACCCTTCTGAGATCACTGAGATGCTTTATTATGGATTAATGGTACTAAGATAACTTTTGTGATTAATCAAATCTGTAACAAACTTATAGCTCTGTTTCCAAAAATGGAAATTGAACAGAATGAAATCTCATCATAAAAACAAAGCTTTGATTGGTTATGGGTATCAAAATAACAATTTGTACGGAAAACTGTAAGTTATAGTTTCAAAACCGCAACAAATTTCTATTATATTAATCCGTTGGTTACGAGCGTTACGAGATGTTTTTTCTGAGTTTTCCCCCTCCCCGACCTGTTGCTACGCACTGGCTAAAACACATTTTTCCAACTACCACCCTAAAAAGCTCCTTTCAAACCAACGGTGTTGCTCAATCAAAATATTGTCCGTCGTAAAACACAAGTTACAATGTCGTGTACGGGTTGAAGAAATAGTACCTCTTTAGTTAGTATTACATTTTTTGGAGTTGACAAAGTTAATCCGTGGTTTTATTACTCAAATTAATCAAACCGTTAGAATCTCATATCGGCCCACGCCCACTTGAGATTTCTCAGTTTGGTTTTGCTCGTTCGACATTCACACTGAAAAATAAAAATGCCTCAAAAGCTTCAAATGCTCAGCGTTCAAACCATTTTGTATTTTCTTTTAATGAGCGGGTTCTCACTGAAGCTACATCATTGGCTTACAGCATCAGAAAGATGTGATCTGGCAACGCTCTCCAAGTTTCAACATATAAATGCAACACTGGCACAATTGGCCCTCCTTGTTTTCATTTTTGTGTGTTATTTCAAAGCTTCCAGATATATATATATATATAAAACACACATGCAGTTATTCGCTCGAGTCGCAACTGTTTTTGAAACACTGCAACTTCATTTCTGCTCTCGCCCCGCACTTATTTTGTAAATAGGCTAATAAAAGTTTAGACAACACAAGCCTCTCCTATCAAGCACAAATGTGGCACAGGGACATTCAGGCTGTCCCTGGCTCAGGCGGTGCCGCATCCACCGGAGCTAAAACACAGGCAGTGAGTTTGAGTTTCAACAAAAGATGCTGGATTAGGAGAACAGCTGGAGGGTGAAAAAGATGACGGGTCAAAAATAAAACCAAACATAATTAGTTTATTACATAAGCTTAACCGACTGCCGCAGAGTCAATAAACACACACTTGAGAGCAGTTTAATCTCATCATCCCCATGTTTCCTGAATAAAACCTCTCAGGTTGTGCATGTGTGCAATCAAATAAGCAAGTATTTCATTTTAATCTTCCTGAAAATCTTTTGCTTTACAACTCCCTAGTGTTTGTCAACTATAAGCACTATATAAACACCAAAACCTGTTTTATTAAAAGAGGCATTTGCAGTGATCAGTGAAGGTGTGATGTGCACATATGAGGGTTTATGCCTCCCACGCTTTCCACGCCGCCACTCTGCTTTAAGCAGCCAACAGGTCGGTGAGACATCAAAACTAGTTTTTCACTGCATCGAGAGGCAATAACAGCATTCTTCTCTCTTTTCTTCTAACCAGTGAACTTAGCACAACAAGCTAATAACAGCTAGTTTGACAATTTCAGATAAAACGGCTTAGAAAACGTCGTTGTTAGCTGTTGTTTTGTTTTTAACTAACCAGTATGGAGCATGCTGGTTATTTAAAGCTAGAAAAGTCGAACAGAAGCGAGACTTATGCAGCTTTTTCCCCCCAACGTCTTTCAACGTCTTTTCAACGTCTTTTCAACGTCTTGCAACGTCTTTTCAACGTCTTGCAACGTCTTTTCAACGTCTTTTCAACGTCTTTCAACGTTTTTTCAACGTCTTCCAGCCGCAGTCACTGGTAAACGCACGTCGCGTCACTGCGGGGCTGGAAACGCACTGACTGACCTGCGGGGCCTCCAGGCTGCTGCCCGCCGTCCTCCCCGAAGATGAGCCTGAAGTCCAGCTCCTCGGTCCCGGGGCAGTTGGCGGTCGTCATCGGCTTTGACCGCCTGGTTTCCTCCGCGACACTCGACGTGCGCTGGGAGCGATTTGCGCCGTCCGAAGAAAAACAAAAAAATGTCACAACATCTACCGACTGCCACGGCGCCGAAAAAACAGAACTATTTCTTGACTTTTGCTTATTTTTATGCAGCTTTCTTTTCTGTAAAACGAACAGAATCAAAAGAAAAAAAAACCGACAGCCGCTCGCGCAGCTCCGCTCTCTCCGACTCTTCCTCCGGCAGTTAACAAGCCAAATTCGGGCTTGAAGTTTCAAAGAGAGCCGCCCGCCGCCCGCCGCCCTCCGCCTCTCCTCCGCTGCGTCCCCGGTCTTCCACGCAAAAGCTTCGGGACCGAACCCGCACGTCCCTGCGGGTCAGCGCTCGCTGGAACGCCGTTGGACACGTCCGTGTAGTGGTGCGGTTCCCTCCGCCTCTCTCTCCCTCCCCGGAGCTGGGATCCCAACTTTTACTAACCCCCGCGTGACACGGCGCTTCCAGCGGTGACGTCAGCAGACACAACACAACACCGGGCACGCGCTGGTTTAATCGGCCCTAATAAACTCTTGGGTTCACTTCACTCTCCTTAATAAAGACCTTTTCACGTCCGACATCACAGGAGATTCTGCATTAGAAACATAAATAGACATTTTAGTCACATCAGACTGCAAATATTTTGCCTCGAACGTCTCATTAATGCAGAATAATTGAAAATAATAATGAGTTGCTTTGAGCTTTTGGATGTTCTCGTGGGGATAATCAGAAGAAGAAGACAATAGAAGTGTTGATTTGATTTATTATTAGCTTTAAAAACACAAATTATTGATTGGAAAGATTGACCTATTTTGTTTGCCGTCTGTTGCTGTTTTACACAAAGAAAAGGGGGGGAGGGGGGGGGGGTGTTAGATTATTTGTAGTTGTTTTTGTTCTTGTATTTGCAACATGTAAGATTAAAGCATCAAACCTAAAAACGCTTCATTCTGCAGCTTTCACCAAGATTTTATTCCATATGTGGCATCAAACTATTCATGTTGGGATGATCAGTATTTAGGAGGGTCAGTGAAGAAAATGTTCAAGTTGTTTTGACTCTTAATCATTTTTTATTCCTTATCTTTTTTTCTATTTGTTCGTTTGTTTGTTGTTGTTGTTGTTTATATTTCCTCGGCCACACTCAACAAGAGGTCAGATATGAATATCTAAAAATAGTCTTTATGTTCTGCTATATTTATTTTGTGGTAAAGGTTTACCGCTTCCTATAGTCTGATTATTTTACATCCACAGAAGGAGGTTTTCAGAAATCCTACACATTTCTTTCCACCTTTTTCTCGCCCGTTCAGGGGGAGAAAAGTGTTTTTAAGGTTTTACGAGATGAAAAGAGAAGAAAAAAAATATTATTTTTGCGTTTTAAAATAATTCATTCAAAACCTTTTTCATTTCTGATTTTTAATGTGTAAAATCCTATTTAAAAACACGCACAGAACATAAACTCTAACCGAATGAGTTATAGTTTTTGTTTTTCCTCTCCACTGTCGCTACATGCATGCTCAGCATGAGGGATTGCTGTAAAGTCAACGACAACAAGAATCAAGAATCAAGAATCAGTTTATTTATATAGCGCCAATTTACAACAGGTGTCGTCTCAAGGCACTTCACAGAAAATCAATAACCAATTTTAATTTTGTAGGTAAAACACAGCTCTATATGATGTCACCAGGTGACTTTAAATCTATCCAAAAATATAGGACTTATTTCAATCATCCAACATTATGATCAATGGTAAAACTTTAAAATAAACAATAGCTTATGAACTGATTAAGTCAAAGCACAATCCTGCTATTAACTGGACAATTTCCATACAGTAAGCTATGAATATATTATTATATTATCAAAATCCCTTGCAGGGATGTGTTTTGGTACACAACATCCCATGGTAGACAACCTCAAACAAGTCAAAACAAATGCACAGCCCAAAAAGACAAATGTTATTTTGTTCTAAATTACAGAATATTAAACATACGTTAGATGCTGTCTTTTCTTTTCCATGGTTACAAATATGTCAGCAGAAATGTAAGTTTGACTTGATTTTGGTTTTAAAACACTAAAACCAAACAGAAACTGGCAAGACAAACAAATAAATAAATTGCCATGTTTTCTGATTTTACTCCCCCCCCCCCATGACATTACTGCCCATAAATGGCAGGAGTGGGGGTTTTGATTCCAGGTAACCATGTAATATTTTAAATGCATGAGTTGTTCTGCACAACAAAGTAGCGCACAAAATAGATAAGATTAGAAATGTATTATGAAGGGACAACTCTTAAGATATACCAGTGTCTCCTAGAGTCACAGTGTATGCACAAATGATCCATTATTAGTTTTTTCTCTTTTCTTTTAGGTTTTTGGTTATTATAAAAATCCAACTAAGTTTATTTAACATAGAACAATGGATTTGTAATTGGATTCACTAAAAACAAACACACACATCTACCAACATCAAATTACAACAGACATTACGGACACTTTTGCGGGTCAAAACAAACCTCAAAGGTATTGTCCCATTTTCACCTCATGTCAAGCATAGATCAACATGAACATGAAAAATAATTACAAATGGGCGAGCAGGCGTCAATTATTTACCTCTTTATCGCCACGTACTGCGATCTGTGTGAGCTTATGCTTAGATAAACGAGTGAGTGATGTCATCGCGATACAGTTATGCAATAAGTCTATTGCTTTTGACTGTATTGAGCTCTCAGGTTGTTTATTCATGCTGTGAATACTGCACGTCAACTATCACGAGTCATTACTAATTGTTTGCTATACCTGAAAGAAGGGAGGGGGTACATGTGCGGCAAGAACAAAAGCAACGGTAAAGCTATCTGTAGGTTGGGTGTTCCACTCCTTTTAACCTCTGTACCCCTTTCCAGCTCATAAATCACCACAAGTTAATCTTTATTGGGTAAACAACACAGAGGTGTATGCGGGTTCCTTGTGTTGATGGTGTAATTGCACATCAGCACACGAAGAGCAGTAAGTGATCTGGATGTAATGTTTCACCAAATGTTTTTGCAACACTGATAAACATAGTTATAAACTTTTATGCATAAACACATAAATGCTGCTGTTCAGTTCATCCATCAAAGATCAGGTTCTTGTTTGGTTCTTTATGATCGCCCTGTAAAGTCAACCGTTTAGATATATTCTCTATGTTCTACTCCATCTTTTTTGTTTGTTTGTTTGTTTGTTTGTTTGTTTTATTGACATAAAGGATTAACGACAGTTCCCATAATGCATATCCAAATGCTCAGGTTGGATTTTCTTTGAAGGTTGCTTTGGCACTTGCACACATTTGGGTTGTTTTTAAAGGTTGTGCACATGACGCCCTCTTATTTTTCTTGTTTTTTTTCTCTCACACAGACACCGTGCATGTACACTTGCTCGATTGCATGTGGGCGTACAGACAAGAGCTCGGCTCACAAATGCAACTCAAAGCATCAATATCACGTTTCCTGTGGTCTTTATTTCCAAGCAAAAGTACAACGTTTTTCTATGTTTTCTCACTGATGTATAAAACGCTTCTCTCCATATACAGAATTTTTCCCTCCTCAGGCTCTCTTCATGTTTTTAATGTTAAACAGGTTCTCAATAAAAACTATAAGATGAATTCTTACTTTACTGCAACCAACAACATTTGGAAATATATAGAAAAATATAAAATACTTTGTGTGTAACAGAAATCATTTAAAATGATAAGAAATATATATGTATAATTTATTTATATAACCCTATGGCCATTTCAAAAATAATTTCTATAACTTTTTACTCTTGTGCATTTATATAGAACATCCAAGTGACCATATACATCCTGAGCTCGATGTGATTTACATATGCAAAGAGACAATGATCCAAACAAATTTGCAGGGAATATTTGACTGAGTCAACGTTGTTTCTTTGTTCCTTTTCTTTTCTTTTCTTTTCTTTTCTTTTCTTTTCAACCTTTCAAAATGTAATGATTAAGCGTAAATGACAAGCAAAACATATAGTCTAAAAATTCAAATGACGTAAAACAACATACATTTAGATGCACAGTTACTGTTTTACTGCATTCAAACTTTATATAGTAAATTTTAATCCAAATGATTTTTTTTTTTTACTGTTCCTATATGCAAGAATGAATTCTCTCCTGTTCTAAGGTCTCCCGCCTCACCCCAGTCTAATTCAGGTTACTTGCATCTCTTATCTGCATTGATGACCTTTGAAGGTAGAAGATAAAGAGAACAAATTGTGTAGGAGGGTGTAGATGTGGTTTTAAAGAAAGTTACGGAGGAGAGAAACAGAAACAAGAAAAGAAGCAGAAGCAAACACTGTCTGCCCCCTCACTGGTCCTGCTTCAGAGGTGTCACTCTTTCAAGGATTGCTGCTTGTGCTCTGTGCAGATCTTCAGCGCGGCACCACTCAATAATGCTGCAGCTTCACACGTAAATATCAGCCAGTGTGGCTTTGAGGAAGAATTGGTTTGTGAAGTTAGTTAGAAGTTGGATATTCAAGCTCTGCAGAGTTAGCGGTGTCTCCCTCCAGCGCGGGCCGATACAAGCGGACTGATTGCGGCCTCGGCTCCTCAGTTCCTCCCTGCTCTGAAACATGGTTGTTGATTTAGGGACCGTCAACAAAAGCTCTGACGCTAAAGCACTCTTGAGAAACAAAAATGAACAGCTTTCTTGCTATGGCACACAGAGTCAGAACAATACTTTGGAATTATTCTACAGAGTAACAGAGATGAGACACACTTGTTTGTATTCAATTTTAACATATTTTTACATTTTTTATTAATTTTTACTGTAAATAAATATCATTTTTCTTCAATAGCTCCCAGAATATGTGACCCAATAACTTAAAGTCACTTTTGAAATTTTCTTCTAGGTGGCACAGATGAGGCACACTTTTATTCCATTTTAACACATTTTTACTGTTAATAAATATCATATTGCTTCAATAGCTCCCGGGTCTTAAGACCCAATCACTTAAAACCAGTCCTATATTGTTCTAATAGATGGCACAGATGAGGCACGCTTGTTTTTATTCGAGACTAACCTGTTTTTTATTTTTTATTGATTTTTACTGTACCTATTTGGCATATTTCTTCAATAGCTCCCAGAATATGTGACCCAATAACTTAAAATCACTTTTTAAATTTTCTTCTAGGTGGCACAGATGAGGCACACCTTTATTCCATTTTAACACATTTTTACTGTTAATAAATATCATATTGCTTCAATAGCTACCGGGTCTTGTGACCCAATCACTTAAAATCAGTCTTAAAATATTTTAATAGATGGCAAAGATGAGGCAAACTTGTTTTTGTTCCATTTTAACACAACTTTTATTTTTTATTAATTTTTACTGTTAATAAATATCATATTTCTTCAATAGCTCCCAGGTCTTGTGACCCAATCACTTAAAATCAGTCTTAACATGTTGTAATAGATGGCACAAATGAGGCAAACTTGTTTTTATTCAAGTCTAACCTATTTTTTATTTTTTATTGATTTTTACTGTACATATTTGGCATATTTCTTCAATAGCTCCCAGGTCTTGTGACCCAATCACTTAAAATCAGTCTTAACAGGTTGTAATAGATGGCACAAATGAGGCAAACTTGTTTTTATTCAAGTCTAACGTATTTCTTATTTTTTATTGATTTTTACTGTTAATTAATATCATATTTTTTCAAAAGCTCCCAGGTCATATGAGCCACTGACGCAACACCATCAACTTATTCTTCCAGTCTCTTAAGAAATCTTTAAAAATTAACCTTAAAACATGATGATAGAGTGAAAACCTTTCAAGTGACGTGTAGTACCAATGGTAAACACTAGGTGCCGCTAAAATGACCAGAGAGAGAACTATAAATTAAAATAATCTAAAACTTGTCAGTACACGTTTGGTTGCTGCTAAAAATGGGTCGTTTCAAAAAAGGACAGAGCCTTAAAAACACGAATCTTTGGCAAAAAGCTGGAGGAGAACATGCCCTTACACATTGTTTTGTTTCTTTGGGTTTTAGTGAGGCCGTCATAACACCTAAGCAGTGGATATCTGCTGTTCTTGCCCTTTTTAAAACCAATGAGAAAAATTATTTGAAATGTCTGAAGGTCATATGGTCCACCGATCGACAAGGGATACGGACAACGGGGCTTAATGCAGGTAGCGTTAATTTTTATTTTGTTTGTGTGGGATTTATATAAAGCCCCTAAAGTGACATTGAAAAACAGAACAGCCACAGTCTGAACAAAGGACAGAAAAAGATGACAGAATAGAAGATGGAAAAGGGACAGAGTCCAAGAGAAAACCTATGAAGACGAGGGACAGAAAAGGACAGCCACATGTACAGCCCCATGAAGGTTTGGACATAGACATTAGTACAGGAGAAGCCTTTTCTTTTGACAACATAGCACATCATGACAGTGAGGACTGGGACCAGTCACAAGACAAAACAGAAATCCATTCAAAGCAGCAACAGTCCTAACAGTGGACAGAAAAAGAGGACAAAACAGAAGATGCAATACCAACATGTAAAAAAAAAAAACAGTCATAAGAACAATTCTTCATTTTTTCAAGCTGCTGCAAAATGCACTTTTAATGGATGCAACGCTGTGTACACTTACAGAAAGAAAAGGATCCCCAAACCAGAAGACCAAAATATATGTTTTACAGTAAAACGCTTTGGCGAGGTCACACAGTATAAGAAACAAAGACGATTCAGGCCAGCAAAATACTTGAGAAGACGTAAGATTCGCAAAGCTTTGGCTCATGGTGTCAGCCAGTACTATTATTCTATGTTAAAGCAAACACCCACCGAACTAATCATGGCCGGTAACATTATAAAAAGTCTAACCAAGGATGTACTGAAAAAATATCGTCTGACCTGAATAAGAGTACAGGCCTCCATGATGATATAATGCATGAAATCATGTTAACTCAGAAAGTAATAAAAGAAATAAGCTCCCAGGCATCATCAAAGGGTTACTTTCAGCATCTTCAAATTGACCCATTTGCAGCACATTTATACACAGACACTGGAATAAGGATTTTGACACAACATGTACGGCAGCCATCACTTGTTACCCTCCACCTTGATGCAACAGGCGGCGTTGTGCAGAAAATTCCTGATCAAGACAAGCAAGTTTTATATTACGCTTTAGTTTTGCCAGGCATGGGCAAGGAGAGACACAGAACTGATCACAAACGGCCATAGTATTCCTTCCATATCTCATTGGCTAATGGAATTTAAAAGAAAACTATCACAAACAACAAAACTAAAAATTGCACAGGTTGAGACAGACTACAGTTGGGCTATGATTAATAGCGTCCTTATATCTTTCAACGAGGGAGATATTTATGTGCATCTTGACAGAGCATTTGAGATTGTGCACGGGTACACTGCTAGTATGAAAGGTTTTACTGTGTTGCATCTGTGCTCTGCCAATATTGTTAAGGCTCTCACACAAGCATTTGGCAGGAAAACATCAAACCGAGGCCTACAGGAGTATGCAACTTTCTGCTTTGCAGCTTGCCATTGACTTGTTTTTTAATATGTGTGTACTGTTTGATTCAAAAGAATGCACCCAATTTGGTAAAAACAAGTGAACGCTACCTCAACAGCTGCATTTAGGAAAACAAGGAAAAAAAGGATGAAGAAAATCAAGATCTACTAGAAGCTAAGTAAGTCATCTTGATCCTGTATCACTTGAAAAGTGATACAGGATCAAGCAGAGTGTGACTTTCTATCTGATGATTCAGCCAAAGAGGGAAATCCTTACTATTGTCCTGGAATTATTGATGTCCTGATGAAAAACTACATGGCTGTCATCCCACTGTGGAGTGATTTGTTACTTGGAGGTCTGACACGACATGAGACACCAACAACTACTGAAACTAATAAAACATGCAAAACCAGAGAAACCAACCGCCACGTGGAGCTTTGGTTCTGTTTAGTGAAACGTCATGAGAAAGAAGAAATACCTCAGACCAGCAGAGTTCATCTCCAAAATGTTTTCCACTTTACAAGGACGATACATAGAGCACATTATGCAGCACAGTCTTTCAATGGACATTCTTCACAAAGCCTTTCAGGTTTCTAAAAATCCTGGAGATAATTATGAAGAGAAATGGAAGAAAAGGGAAAGTACTTCAATCCCCCAAAGAGAAAACCAAACCCTAAACCTTCACAACGCACCAAAGCAAAGATTAAAGAAGCAGCGGACAATCAGCACAATAAAGAATCACAGGTAAATACAGTTTCACCTTTTAGGCATTATTTTTGTTAGACAAAAAAATAATAATAATACGTAAAATTGAAAAGAAATTATGTTTGATAAAAATTTATAAATGAATTACATAACATTTGCTCAGCATAAGATTATATTAGTGATTAAGTAGTATGCACCCATCCAAGTAATGACTTAGCTGGGTCTTTATTGTAGACAACTTTTAGCTAACAATAAATTGTATTTGAAAAAACTAATTTAATTGTTTTTGGAAAATATCAAGTTTGACTGTAAAACATTTTCTGTATGTATTGATTTCTTCATGTGTCTGACTTCCAGTTAACTCAGCTTTGGAAAAAGAAGGAGACAGAAGTTGTAGTTGCAGTTGTCCCTTCACAAATTAAAGGTCGGAGCTTCGTCATCCACCATTCAGAGCTGTGCTCTCTTCGTCCACATCAGTGGTTGAATGGAGAGGTGCGTGTAAAATTGTGTTTTTTTTTGTTTTTTTCACTAATTTTGTGGAAATCTGAAAACTTGCTGTGATGAATCTTGAAATGAAAACAAATTTTGTAGGAATTTGATGCAGCCATTATATTACTTCTGCAGATCATCGAAAGCTTGTTTCATGTTGCTGCTCATGCATGGGGAGTGGTGGACTCCATTTACATCCTCGATCACTACACAGCTGGTGTGATTTTGTTTGGGAACAGAACAGAACTTCATCGCCAAAGTTCACCTAAAGCAACACACTTTTTTGTTCTTTTGTGTCAGTTCAAGGTGAATAAACAGAACTTTCATGTTTACAAATCAGCTACATCGTGTAAGACGAAAGTCAAATGATCTCTAATGTTTTAAGTTTAAGGTTGTTTATTATTTTTATTGTAAAAGATGAAGCTCTTTCTGTTCAACAAGGGTTGAGTGAAGATCAGGGTCTGTTTCAGAATTGCCCTGTCTCACACAAAGCATAGATGTTTTACTCAACATACAAAACTTAACATCCAAATGATTGGACATTGAGATGTGTGGTGAAAATGTGAATGACACAGATGGGTGTCGAGGAGAATGAGGTGTTCAATTTCAGTAACGAACTTCAAACCTCCTTTTAAAAAACATTGCAGGGTATATTTCACATTTAAACCTCATTCTCTAAATAGTGTACCTCAGAATAATGTAAATGTCAAACACTCCATTTAATCAAATGCAGAATATTGATCAAACAATGCCCACAACAAATTAAGCCTCAATAATTTGGGTCACAATGTGTCACTTCTCTGTTTCTTACTTAATAACATCAGTATCAGTTCATCACTGTAGAGGACGAGGTGATCAACCCTATCAGGTGTAAGCTAGTAATCTGTTAGTCACGGTTTTTCATAATACTTTTTTGTTACAAAGTTTACTTATCATTAATACACATAAATTACATGTGGGTAAATATCGACATAGCTTTTTAAAATTGTTCCCTACCTATGCTCTTATAGGTAAACTTTGACAGCTATGAAGCCGTGCTATCTTTTGTGCTTGTGAACAACGGCCACTGGAAGTTGCTGGTTTGTGGTTTTTGTTTTAATACATTTAATATGCATGTTCTGTTTTTTTAATAGAGCTGGACATACGGGCATACGTTTAAACAACATCGTTACCTGTTATGTTAACTTTTCTTTGTTTGTCTCTTTTAGTACATTAATACAAAAGCCAGCTCAGTATTCCTAATGGATCCTGCACAACTCTCTTCAGAGCTGGAGGACTCCACAAATGCAGCTAAAAGAATACGGTAAATTCCAGCTTTTAGACATGCCTGAAGGGATTTGAGAAATACAAGTATAACTTGTAAAGTAATCACATAACTTGTACTACAAATCCATACAAATAATTTGATCATGATATGGCATAAGAGGGCATCAGTTTAATGAATGGAATTACTAAACTAAATTGCTCTTATAAAATCAATTTCATTCGTATTTCAGGGAATACTTTAAGATGAGACGGACATGCCATGGGAAAACTGACTCGGTCGGGATCTAGTGGAGAGGGAGAGCTATGAGCCGCCCTGTTCAACAAGACGGAAGCAGCTGCGGAGTCATTGTTGTCAAAGTATATGGAGGAGTTCATTTTTTTTGTTGTGCAAAAATGGAAGGTGCAAAAGTGAAAGAAAAACTACTTTATTATCTTAGTGAAATGTAACTTACAATCAAATAACAGTTTGACTCTCTAGAGTAAATGTATGTTCTAGATTTTAGTAAATCTTAATTCAACAGTCCACGATGTCTTTGCAATGACACCTTTGTCAGCATCTTCTAAATGTATTTTAAGTATGGCGTATATAATAACTGTCCACGGGTGAGAGTTATGGTCTGTTGCATTATTATGCCATAAAACTCTGTGTCTTTCAAAGCAGTGTTGTCTTTTTAGATGGCGAAAGCACTGATGGAAGCCTTTGCACTTGTGCCAGAGGTGGAATTCGACACAAGCAAAAAGGCAGTGAAAGATGAAAGAAGGGCTTTGGCTCTTCAAATCCTAGAAGCATCAGGTATATAATCCTTACCACATGAACTATTTTTATTTATTTATTTATAACTCATAATGTTTGGTTGCTTTCCTAATTTGATTATAGTGTTCGATGAACAGACCTGTTGTGCAATGTGTGCCGCCAACAAGCCACCACTTTCTGGACCTCAACTAACACACTGGGTGAGAGTATGAGTTCTCAAAGTTTAAAAGTGTAGCATAAATGAAGTGTATCTTTGAGGTTCATTAAGTTATAAACGACAAATGACAAGAAAATATACACCCAAATATGTGACAGGAGTTTTTCCTGCATTACCAGATTGTTAAATGAGTAAACTTTATGGTATACTTCAACAGATCCAGTGTGACATCTGTGACAGATGGTTTCATGCCCTGTGTCTTAACATAAAGAGCACAGAGTAGGAGAAGGCAAAGAGAGGCAGCTGGAAATGTCCATTGTGCAACCAAAATGTGAACTTTGTACCCTTTTCAATGTTTTTCAAATGCATAGTTAAAAATATGTATAAAATAAAACTGCACTTTGTTTTGATACTATTAAACCGGTGCCTCATCTGTACTTGTATTAGAATAATATTACACTGATTTATAGTGATTTTGTCTCATAATGTGGGAGCTATTGAAGAAATATGATATTTATTAACAGTAAAAATTAATAAAAAATAAGAAATAGGTTCAAATTGGATAAAAACAAGTGTGCTTCTTCTATGCCACCTAGAGGACCATTTTAAGACTGGTTTTAAGATATTGGGTCACATATTATTGGAGCTATTGAAGAAATATGATATTTATTAACAGTAAAAAATAAAAAAATAAAAAACTTTTTTTTAAATGGAATAGAAACAAGTGTGCCTCATCTGTGCCACCTAGAAGAACATTTTAAGAACTGATTTTAAGTGATTGGGTCACATTCTGGGAGCTATTGAAGAAATATGCCATACATGTACCGTAAAATATAATTAAAAATAAAAAGTAGGTTAGTCTCGAATAAAAACAAGTGTGCCTCATCTGTGCCATCTATTAGAACAATATAAGACTGATTTGGAGTAAGTGTGACTGATAATCTGGGAGCTATTGAGGAAAAATTATATTTATTTACAGTAAAAATTAATAAAAAATAGAAAAAATGGTTGAAATCGAAAAAAACAACTGTTTCTCATCTCTTTTACTCTGTAGAATAATTCCAACGTATTGTTTGTGTTTACTTCACATTTTTGTTGTTGAAATCCGAGTTGGCTCCATTAGGAACACTTTCAGGTGACCTGAAGTCTTCCTTGGTGTTTTATGGCGCCCCCGTGTGGTAAATATGTGGAGCAGCATGTTTGCTGAGCCATTGAGATCAACCAGGGGATTAAGTTATCTAGGATTAGATTTCACAACAAATAAAGAAAACAAAAAAAGCATTACACGATTGGAAAAGATTTTTAAATAGGACACAAAACAAAAGGCTTCATAAAAGATTTTGTATAAAGTCATTCACCAAGGGGAAAGACAGGATGTAGAAAGGGGGGCTTAATTGTTAACTAAGATAGAGTAAAACAAATAAAAATAGGAACTTGAGTCCAACAACCTAAACTTAGACAAATGAGTTGGAAATCTCTCTGTCTGAGCCATCAGCTGGATTCCTTTTCGTCTTTCTTAATTTTGTTTAGCGCTGATTTAGCAGAAATGTCACGACCCTACCTCCGAGATTCTGGTCTATACTAATGTAGAAGCATCACAGAGTTTCAGCAGTTTCAAACATTTCCATTCTGTTGTTGTTTGATTTTGGTGAATAGGTTCAGATTATTAGCATCAGCTTCCTGTTAGTGGACAGGAGGGACACCTGCTGTGTTTCTCTGCTACTGTTGCCCATCTGATTCAAGGTACCCCACGTTTTGTGCTCAGAGATGATGTTGGAGATGTTGGTCGAGTACCCAGAAACTGCACTCAATTAAGAGTTGCTCTACTTCAACATATATTTACTCATAGAAAAATAGACATATAGCCTTTCTTATAACAAGTACAAGTACTGTTCAGAACAATTGTATTTGCACTTTTATTTATTCGTTTTTTAGTATTACATCAGACGTACAACAGCATAAATTAATTTGAAAATTCTGGTATTTTAAAGACTTCATTGCAAAATAAATCAAAATAAGTAGCGTACTTGGAAAATAACAAATGGTATGCAGACAAAAGGCTTCTTGAAACTGAAAATGTCAACGTAAAACTTATGAAACCAATAACAGTGGACAACACATCTGTGATGCCTAATATAAGCCAGAGTGAAGCGCTTCTATTGACAACATGCAGGGTTCACTTTATATTTGGTTTCTCTCCAAATAAAACAGCCGATAGAAAACAAGACTAGAGCAGATAAAAAGTGGGCTTCTAGTTTTTTGTTTCGTTTAAACATGTTTCACAACCTTTGCCAAATACCCGACAATGACATGACATATTTTTTATTTTTCTTGCTTCACTGGGTGGCAGCTTCCACCCTAATCCGGACTGCGGTCGGCCAGCAAACACGTGAGAGCAACTCTCTAACTGAAAGCTGAAAGTGACGTTCCCGAGAAGCTTCACCGAATCGATCAGCGCGTTGATTCATTCAGCACATGTTAACGGTGCTCGATGCACGATCAATGCTAAAAATGTGGCCCACAACATTAATGCAAGGAGGGGTTTGTGTGTGTGTGCGTGTCTGTGTGTGTGTGTGCGTTTTGAGCACATTGTTTTACATTTTAGAAAAGTACTTAAAGGAATTATTATTATTATTATTAGGATTATTTTTTAAAGAATGACAAATTAAAAATCTGAGTTTCTGAGGCCTGTGTTTCCCTTTTGAAGCTCTGCTGACGCATGCTTAGGGAGATTAGGCTCCTCTTTTATGCGCTTACTCACCAGGCAAAGCAAAAATGATGGATTATCCCCTTAGGAACTCAGGAATGCTAATTCCAACAAAAAAATAGGCATGAGTTTTTCTACTCATTATATAAATATAAATATATATATATTACACAGCATGTATATGTATGCTTATATATATGCTTATCTTTGATAAAGCATGACCCCAATGAACTCATGTGGACTTCTATTGACAGCCCCCAGTTGTGTCAGTGACAGTCCTTTGTCTCACCCTTGTCTAATCTATTACGGTCTGTGACATTACAGTGCTGACTCACCCAGCCTGTTACCAGTCATTGTTGGAGCATGCATCCAGGGTAATTTACAAGCCATCAATGTCAATGGAGAAACAACCAAACAGGTCAATAGTATTTCGCACACCCACAATCCCATTTTTTACCTACACAGCTTCAACTTACAGTCCGAACAGACGCTTCTGTAAACTCTACCAGCTACTAGCTTACTGCATCCCATGTCTTGCTTTCCTGCTAGTTGGATTTAGGTTAGCGTCTGGAGTCTCTTTACAAAGCCTGCACGTGAGATCTAACCTGGTATGCTAGATCTGGGCCTCTACTGCTCTGGTTATTGCTCCAAACCTCTGCTGCCATTTGTATGATTCAGTCATATCAGCCACTTCCGCTAAATGTTTTTAAAGAAAAAAATACATCCAACAATCTGTATTGGATGTATTTTTTTCTTCAGCTCCTTCACTAGTTTCCTTTGCCTGAGACATAAACCGGTCGGTTGGTCCCTTTTAGGGGCAGCTCTTTCTGACATGTTAGTTGGGTTGGGATCTTTCATCTCGGATAGCAGCTCTGATGCTCACTAGACATCTGCCTCCTACTGTGTAATAATTATGGTCCACCATGCATGCTCTCGGGCAGTTGTGTTTTTCCTCTTTAGGTCAACTTAGAACCCCAGCAGGGTGTCCGACTACTGGCAAGGCATAGGTGTTCAACGCTCAACACTTGTTCTTGCCATTTAGCTCTACTTCTCAAAGCTTGCCTTCTTTGATGCAGGCTGTATATGTCAAAAGTTTCTTACTTCACTCAGTAAGTGACACAGAATTAATCAATCAATCTATCTGTCCATCCATCCATCCATCAATTAGTCCGTCCGTCCGTCCTTCCGTCCGTCCGTCCGTCCATCCACCATCCATCCATCCATCCATCCATCCATCCATCTATCTATCTATCTATCTATCTATCTATCTATCTATCTATCTATCTATCTATCTATAACGTTCATATTTGTTCTGTATTTTTTATTATTGAATGGTGGAAACAAATTATTTATTATGTATATCTATGGGACATAGATATACATAATAACCTATATTATGTATATCTATGGGACATAGATATACATAATAAGCCTTTATTATGTATATCTATGGGACATACATATACATAATATAGGTTATTATGTATATCTATGGGACATAGATATACATAATAACCTTTATTATGTATATCTATGGTACATATATATACAAAATAACCTTTATTATGTATATCTATGGTACATACATATACATAATAACCTTTATTATGTATATCTATGGGACATAGATATACATAATAACCTTTATTATGTATATATATGGTACATATATATACAAAATAACCTTTATTATGTATATCTATGGTACATACATATACATAATAACCTTTATTATGTATATCTATGGTACATACATATACATAATAACCTTTATTATGTATATCT
>JAVLVB010000459.1:65843-127245 GCA_032876305.1 Orestias chungarensis | reverse complement strand
AAGGCTTATTATGTATATATATGGTACATATATATACATAATAAAGGCTTATTATGTATATATATGGTACATATATATACATAATAACCTTTATTATGTATATATATGGTACATATATATACATAATAACCTTTATTATGTATATCTATGGTACATATATATACATAATAACCTTTATTATGTATATCTATGGTACATACATATACATAATAACCTTTATTATGTCCACGGTTTGATGAGTTGTTTGGAAGCGTCACTAAGCCGCGACAGTGACGTCATCAGCAGTCGCCGGAGAAGCATGGCGCTGCCCTGTCGTTGGTCGGGTTACTGACGTCGCTGCTGCTGGGTTTTGTTTTCTCTGGACACTTCCGTCCATCTGGCTGGTCCGCCAGTTTCTTCTTCGGGGGTTTGTTCCTGAGAAGTCCCGGCTGGGTCACTTCCGGGTGGTTCTGCCTCATCATGCAGGCTCTGAATGTCGCCTGGCCAGCCCTCAGAGCCCTCGGGTCAGGCGGGCTGACTCCTCGGGACCTCCTTCTCTGTGTGAGACGGACTCGCTGTGCTGGGACCGGGCCGGGCCCGGAGCCGTCCGCGCTCATCCGCGTCCCTCGCTACCTGCTGAAGCGCGTGGAGAACGTGAAGGAGACCCGGAGCGGAGCCAGGATCAGCACCGTTAGAGCTGGCAGGCTGCTGATCCAGAGCAGGAACCCAGCTCTGGACCAGGCTGCCGGACTCATCTGCGGCCGGTTCGAGCAGCCCGTCCTCTGCTCCAAAGGATGGAAGCACGCCAAGTCGTTCGGGGACTTCTTCAGCATCAACGCCACCAAGGATGTGGCTCCTTTCATGGCAGATGAGGAGGCTGAGCAGGGGTCCGCCAGAACCTTCCACAACCTCCATATTTGCAGGGAGCTGGTGGAGACCCTGAAGAGCCGCGGGATCACTCAGCCCACCGCAGTCCAGCTGCAGACCATCCCAAAGGTCATGAGGGGTCACAACGTCCTGTGCGCCGCGGAGACTGGCAGCGGGAAGACGCTGAGCTACCTGCTGCCCGTCGCCCACAGGCTGCAGGCGGGCGCCGGAGACGGGCCGGGCGGCGGCGTCCGGGCTGTGGTTCTGGTTCCGTCCAGGGAGCTGGCTGAGCAGGTGGCGTCCGTGGCCAGGACTCTGTGCGCGCCGCTGGGGTTGCGTGCCAGGACGGTGGGCGGCGGGCGAGGCGTGGGTCACATCAAGATGGTGTTCAAAAAGGAACAGCCAGATGTGTTGGTGGCCACGCCGGGCGCGCTGGTCAAAGCCCTCCGTAGGAGCTGCTTGGACCTGAGCGAGCTGCACTTCCTGGTGGTGGATGAGGCCGACACCATGTTCGACCACAGCTTCTCCGGCCTGCTGGAGGAGGTTCTGTCCCACGCCAACATCGCGAGCCAGAGCAGTGAGACCCGAGGGCCGGCTCGGAAAGCCCAGCTGCTCCTGGTCGGGGCGACCTTCCCGGAGGGCGTCGGGGAGGTTCTGGGGAAGGTGACGGACCTGGCGAGGATGGTTACGGTGAAGAGCAAGATGCTGCACCACCTCATGCCCCACGTCAAGCAGACCTTCCTAAAGGTGAAGGGTGCCGAAAAGATCCTGGAGCTCTACCAGGCCCTGAATAAACTCCAGCATGAGAATGGAGGCGGGGCGGCCCTGGTCTTCTGCAACAAGTCTTCCACCGTGAACTGGCTGGGCTACTCGCTGGCCGAGATGGGCGTCCAGCACGCCCGGCTGCAGGGGGAGATGCCCGCCGCTTTGCGGACGGGGATCTTTCGCTCTTTCCAGAACAGCACCGCGGACGTCCTGATATGCACAGACATCGGCTCCCGAGGCCTGGACACCTCCAGGGTGCGCTTGGTCGTCAACTACGACTTCCCGGAGTCCCACACGGACTACATCCACCGGGCGGGGAGGGTGGGCAGGGCGGGAGGGATGGAGGACGGCGAGGTGCTCAGCTTCGTCACCCACCCCTGGGACGTGGAGCTGGTGCAGAACATCGAGACGGCCGCCCGCAGGAGGACCAGCCTGCCGGGGATGAAATCTGACATCCAGGAGCCGAAAGTTATGGCAGGCGCCGAGTAAATGACCCGGGAGATTTGTGTTTGTAACACCGAGGAATGACAAATAAAGGATATGACCGGTTTCTCTGTCGTCTTTCTGTGATTTATTACGAGCAAATCTTTCACCATCTCATAGACAAATTCTGTCTATGTTTATTTAACAGATTTAAAAAAACAACACATCTAAGTATTTTTATTATAAACTATATTTATGTATAAAAAAAACTTAAAATTGGAAAATACATCTTTTCTGCCAGTGGTAGAAAAATTTTACATTAAATCATTGTTAGCTTTAATTCTATTTTCAAAGCGCTAAAAAGAACTGAAAACTGGATATATTGAAGTTTTTAGAGTTATAAAGTTGTTTTCTCATTACTTTATGCATTGTGATGAAAATGGTCTGTGTCTGAATAAATATATCAGAGTTTGACTTGCCTAAAAAAAAAAGATAGAGAGATTTTGTTTATTCTTTTGTATTTCTTTTTCTTAATTTTCTATTTCGAGCACTATTTCAGGCCTCTATTGTATATTTTTAACCACACGGTGGCGACATTTACTTGGATTTTAATTACTCATAGGAGTCTATGTCCTGATTCCCCTCTAAACTATTGTATTAGTAGTTTTAGGAGCCAGTCACCAGATGTGTATGAAGCTCTCACAGATGTTATGACATCCAATGTCCAATAAAGACTATTTCAAAATCAAAATAAACTAAACTTGTACTGATTGTAATTAAGTGGGTCTTATAATAAATAATAAATGGTGGTGGCCTGCTGGAATGCTTGTGCCTCTGTGCAGATTATAGCAGCAGACGAATAGTAAAGAAGCAGAGAGCCTTCAGGACGTGTTGACCTTAAGCAACAAGAGGCTTGCACCAGAATGTCTGGTATTTGGCTGTAATGATCCTCCTCCAGCCTTGGGGGTCAACGCCCCTAAGCTTTGACCTTTTCCTCATTTAGAATCATGTTTTAACCCAACTGTACCCTAACAAAACAAACCCAGCCTCCAATTAGAGCATGTGGAGCAGCCGCTACCGATCCATTAACTTAGGCTTTCACACTACCATAGCCTGGCTGAGTTAAAATGGGAACATGCAAATTATGCACCACCCAGCCAGTTATTGAATCTGATTCCTTACATGAATATGCTGCAGCTGCAAAACTGAAACCCACCTGGGAATTTAAACGACTGTTGAACATCCAGCGCTCGTTTTACGTATAACTTTTGTTACGGTCTCTTGTGTTTAGATACTTCCTTCAGCGCTGATTTCAATTTGTGAGCTGAAACAGACAAAGGGCAGCGAAAATACAAGCAGTCATTTAAATATACTCCATGTAATCAATCTAAATAGATAGAATCAAGTTTAAAAAGTTACATTTTAAAGACATGGAACAAACACTTAAGGGTGTGAGACCCCCAAAATGAAATAGGCATCTTTTTGACATCTCGTTAGATTAGTTATTCCACCGAATGAGTGCAGCTATAAGAGAAAAACAGTGGAAAGCTGTCTGCCAGCTTAATAGTCAATCAATAAGGTACTAAAACACATCCAGCTGAGAACAGAACGCCAGTGGAGCCAAAACTCGGTTTCTGTGTCTTTTATAAAGGGAATACACACATTATTCATAATTTATTAGATTGTGTTCACCATTTGAAACTAAAGCCGCCATTAATCCTAGTTTCTGGCAGATGGCAAGGTTCTCAAGTACGAGATGAAGGGATGGCTGATGAAGGGGTGAGGAGGGACGTGAAGAGAAACCTTAGTAGGGCGGCTGTCAAAACAACCCGGCAGACGTGGAACGCCAGGTGAGCTGAGTTAACATAGACGCCGAATTCATTTTCCAAATGTAACATGCTAACTCCATTCCGTGCGAATTGGCGCGTAGGAAATCCTCCTGTGGCTCTGCCGAGGTGTAAGGAAGCGAATGCTGCTTTAACAGCTGCCTTGAGCTCGCCTGCTGATTCTCTAAGGTCTCTGTGGGTTTTAGGTCCGTTTTGTCCACAGTGACATTATGAGAATTGAACCGAGACTGTAGCAGTGTGGAGAATAGATGCTGGGAAAGGAAATCAGCATCTGCCCAAACCTTTTCATTAAACCTCATTGGAACCCCGAGAATCTTGAATTCCAGTCCAACTTTGATCTGAGAAGAACCCCGGAGCAAAAGTCCGCTGTTTGTTTTCCCCTCCAGGAAACTTCAGATGTCTCTGGTTCATTCAAACGCTCCAGCATCCGCGTGTGACCACCTCTGAAGGATCCAGTTCCGGTCTGCTCCTGTTTTGTTCCAAAACTTTGTCCCACAGCCGCGATCATCTCTGTGCGACGTTTTCCTGCTGACCTTTTTTCCTTCCACTTAACTTTCACCTAAGGAGCTCGGACGAAGAAATCTGTCAACAGGCAGCTGGTTCTTATTTGTTTAAATCAATGGCAAAAAGATTGAACGTTTGATATTTTTCTTCTAAACCCATCAAGACAAACAAAAATAAACATTTATTGATCAGATAAAGACATTTTGTCCATCTGTGTAGTTTCAAGAATCGAGGGACTACAAAATCCTCCTGGCCAGCTTTAATGACGCATTTCCTCTCTGCCCCTCCACCCCCACCCCCTCTGGTGGTCACACACCCACGGTGCGTCCAGCCGCGTCCCCTCGGCTGCCTCACACGCGCACACACACGCGCCCACGCTCCGGATCTTCTGTCTCTGTGAGCTGGTCCAGTCGCTCCAGCAGCGCGTCTGAAGGTAAGTCTGCAGTTCTGCTCCCACATCCCATGATCGGCTTACAGGGTCTGGCTCACCTCTCCGAACGCTGTCCACGCTGCGTGGGTCCCCGCTGCGTGGGTCCACGCATGCAGATGCGTGGCTGCAGCGCTTTATTATTAGTATTAGATTTTTGAGTTGATCCTCATCTGGAAACTTGGTCCCTGCGGTTCTGTGTCCTGTGCGGGTCTCGGCTCCTGCAGCTCGGGTTCGCCTGCTGACTTTGCGTCGCTGCTGCTGGTGGTGTGTGTGTGTGTGTGTGTGTGTGTGTGTGTGTGTGTGTGTGGGGGGGTCTTTGCGTGGAGAACCCACGGAGCAGGATGCTGTGTAAGTTGCAGCTTCCGCCATGTTTTTCCTCGGGATCTGTAGTTACCGTGGATTTCTTTAAATCTCCGCTCTCTCCTACAAATTAAAGGGACAACCCGCTCAAATCGCGGCGCTCGGCTGTTTGGGATCTCACTTCGTGGAACCTCGCAGGCGCTCTGGCCACCACGGCGTGGGTTTTCCCACGCCGTGGTGGCCCTCCTCCAGAGGACAAGTCTTTTTTTCGTAAAATTTTTGACACTTTGTAGCAGTCCTTGTCTGTGTGTCTGTCTGCTGCACCGCTTCATTCAGCCGCTATTTCACGCACAGGTGATCACATGCTGGAGCTGCTGCGGGAAATCTCGTGATATCTCCAGATGCCACCCACCCCTCCTCAGCACAGCTTGTGTCTGTTTGCATGAGGGGATCAATACGCTCCCATGGCTGCTGTAGTGTTACAGTTGACTGGGTCAATCAGCATTCAATGCATATCAGAGGTAGTCTGTGGAGTCAGCCAGGATGGGTCTAAACAAGGGTGTGCCCACATTTGTTTTGGTGACTGAAGCCCCCTCTGATATTATCTTTTAGTCTAGATTTCCTTGTATTTATAGATGATGCTTGGTGATGGCTGAGGGCAGGAAGGATCTTCCGTAGTGGTCTGTGTTGCAGCTGTTCTCCAGAAGTCTCTGACTGAACAAAACTCAGCTGTTGGTGGTTCCACATTCTCCACATCTTCCACTTCCATTTTTGATCTTACCCCGTTTCTTTTGAAGTCTAAAATCGTCTCTCTTGTTTTGTTCACATCTAATATAGGATGTTTGTCTTCCCGCCTTGACACCAAACCGTCCACCAGCTTTCTCTCTGCTTCTTGTCCATCTTTATTAAACTCCAGAGTCTTTGGAGTATTTCTGCAAACAACAGGACGGCGACTTGTTCTTGAAGTCTGAGGTGTATTGAGTGAAACAAAATGGTGAGAGTACAGTCCCCTGTGGTGCTCCTGTGCTGCCGACCTCCTGCTTAGACGCACAATCCCTTAGTCTCAGAAACTGTGGTCAGTTAGTTGGGTAGTCTTTGATCCAGGCAATTGATGAGGCTCCATCAATCGAGAAATCAAATGCCAAAATCCTCACTGTGCTAAATGTTCTTAGTCGGTTTCATCCTGATCCTCACAGAGTTGCTGTTTTTTCCCTGAAGGAATCAAGCATGTGGTTTTGTGAGGTGAGATAAAACTAACAGACTAGATACAGATATATATTTGCATGTAGTTATAAGACAGCTTTAGGTTGCTGACTGTAATGTGTGTTGCACAGGATCATTATTCTTAATCGTGCAATCACCCTGATTAGCTTAGCTTTATCTTAGTGCTGCAATGCAAATTCTATTCAACAAATCCGCATTTGAGAATCATTATAAACTACACGTTGCAAACATCTGTATACCTACTATCTTTGTTCCATTGAATATGCACTGCTGCTTCTTCATTACTGTTCTTTTTTTTTTTATACAGCACCAACTCACAACATGTCCTGGTGCAACGTTTTCACTTTCGATACAATATCGACATTTCAATCTGTAGTATTGCCTGACACCGATATCGGTCCGATACGACATTGGCCTAAATCGTACACGGTTTTGTGGTTTGAGATGTCGGAAGGGACTTGATAAGTGGATATAACACAAATACAGAAGAATGGTTTGTAACAACCCCCACAGCTTCATACTCATTGATACTATTGCGGGGATCACTGGGCTCTGCATGTTGCATACAAGCTACCTAATGGAAATGGAGGCAGCGATTAAATGCTGGAAAAAAACTACTGATATGGGATAATTTAGATGATATACTTCATATCTTATAATTTTTTGCTGATATCAGACTAAAATATGATATCGAAACAACACTAAGTCCTATCATACCTACATACCAATGGATCATAGTTATCAAACGGTTTTAAAAGTGCGGCAACGCAACCTGCATTGTTAGATGTGCAGGTGAGTTTCTTTGGCATCCCAATGGTCCAAAGTACCCCCCCTCAAAGCCTTCCTCACCTCTCACACACTCTCTGCCCCTCTGAGAGCCTGGACCATGGCTTGTCAGAAAGTGAAACATGACCTTATTGGCTGCAGGTTTCGCTCCACTGTGTAATGCCTCGGGAACCGTTGCTTTTTTCCTTACTGTTGTCTTACACATCCCTCGGGTATGCCCAACATTACCCTGTGTGTTTAGAGTAGAGGTGCTCGGTGAACAGAATACCAGTGCGGTTGTTTTTTGGTGTATCTTATAAGAGGCGTGCAGTAACACTCCACAAGTAACAGATAATAGGCTAGATGGATGTAAAAGTCAGAAATGTCCTGACATTGTTTAGCATTTCCTGCTTCCGTCTGATGACAAACTTCGTGACTCGACGCCCGCCCTCTTCCGAAAGCCTCAGTAGCTGGTTTAATGATTCGATCACCAAGCTGGAATGGCCAGCAAACGCGTCTGACTCACAGAGAATCTGTGTTTCATAATCAAGAAGAACAAAATACGAATGAGCTGAAAGTTGGTCATCCTTTACACTTAGAGAGGCACGGGACAATCCCTTGCATGCCACGTTGCATTGTTGCAGCAATTCATGCTAAACAACCCCCAACCGATCATTCTGTGGACACACTGTGTCATACATGGACTTGCTTTTTGGTAGGCCTACATTTCTTCCTAAACCTTTGTGTATTTCGAATGTTCAAATAGTTTGATGGTGAGAATTTTGGGTTTTCTGTAGCTATAAGCTAAAATAATCAAAAACTAACATAAATAACCCCTTTAAAAAAATATCACTCTGGAATGAAAATGGATAATTTAACTTCTTTATCAGTTGAATTACTAGAATACGTTTTCTATGAACTATTTGCTTAAATGCTTAAGGAAAAATATTCATGAAAATCAAAAGCTTTGGAATGAAGCTTTATCTCATTAATATCTATAAACCCTTAAATGTTGGTTTATTCGCCCGGTAAGGACGGACAATCACACTCTAAAACATGTCCCCTATTCAAAATGTGTCCTTTCAGTGTGGCAGCTTCTTGTTTAATGAGGCAGGGCCTTGTTTTTTGCTTCTGCGCCCGTCACGTCTTTTTCCTTTTTCCCTGAAAACGTCAGGTTTTTCCACCAGAATCCCCCAGTTAAGTCCTCAGCTGCTGCTCCTGCTTGGTATGCTGCTCTGCCACCGGCGACGGTCCTGATCATTTATTTAACCGTCCGAACCCCCGTAATGGACACAATCGGCAGACTTCTCATTACGTTTCTGAGTGCGCTGACCTTCTGGGAGGAACGTGTTTGTGCATCTGTTTTGCTCTTTTCATATTCCCATAACAGCGTTATCAACCGCTGCACCAAACAGAGTAGCTGTTCAGTTATACTGTGCGTGGAAATCACTTCATGAAAGGCGCTACTAGTTAACAGATTCATTTTCATAGCATGAAATATTAATCAGAGTCCATATAACAACTGTTTGTGGATGAGGGAGAAAGCTGACAATCTAACATCAGTTCCAGTCATTTGTATTTTGCCAGCATCTTTCTGAAACATCCCAGTACCAGACAACATGCGTCGGGTTTATCGATCCGTCTCTCTGTCGCGCATGAAAACGGGCCTCTGTCATGACCAGCCGTCACCAAGGAAGTAATGAACCCAAAATTTAAATCACAATGTGGATCAGAGAGAAAGAGAGAGAAAACAAACACACAAATAGTTTGCTGCAGCTGTGCTCAGGTAGGCCTGCTGTGGAGACGGGTGAAGAAAATGGCCAGGCGGGAAATGTCATTATCGTCCAGGTCAATCATTGCTACAGCGCTTCGGTCTGCAAGTACAGATCGGTTATTGCCGTTTTCCTGCAGGAGATGGCGAGTAATTGTGTAGGAAGCATAATTTGCGCTCAGGGCTATTAACAAGGCATCAGAGTTAGATGGAAGAAATGTGATTAGACTAAAGAAAGATAAAAAAGCATGCTTATGTTATTTCATTGCAGCTCTTTCACACAATTTTTGATTTACATTCCCAATACTGCTCTGAAATTGAAACATTTTCTTCTCTTTTCTGTTTCAGTACAATCTTAAAGCCCGAGACAAACCTTAGGAAGTGGTTGTCAGGCTGGTAACCAAGCAAAGCTGTGTTTGGCGGCTGATCTTTCCAAATTTATTCTCTGTACTGTTCTTTCCTTCGCTCTACTTCAGAGAGGTTTTTTGTGGAGGTTATCAATGTGTTGTACACAAATCGAGAGAAAACTATTACTGTTGGTATCCTAGCGAAGCACAGCAGTTGTTTAATAGCCGTGTTGTATTTTTGGCTCTTAATTTGAATTTGAAAGTAATATGCTTGTTTTTCAGAGAGGAAGGCGTTGTTCACCTGGTAGTCTGGTGTTGGCTTCTCTGCCACAAGTTTTATTTAGGGATGTAACTAAGGATTATTTTCATAATCCATTATTTTTACGATTAAACGCTTTTTATTATTAATTTTATTTTGCTGTTACTTTTCCATATAAGCTAATAACACCGCATTTTCATTAGGAAATGGAAAACACAATTGTGCCTCTCACTGGAGTTTAACTGGAGTCTAAGGAACAAATGAGCTCAACAGTGTAAAATACTTGTTTATTGTTGGGCATAAAATACAAAAATGAGCTAAAAAAACCAATTACCTCAGCCCTTATTGTGCTCTACATTTAAATTCACGTTTTATATCATCTTTATTCTGAATGTTCAGCAGAAGGCTGTGTTAGTCTGGTACTATTTGTACAAGTGATATGAACTGCTTGCCTCTACCAGCACGTTTCTTCCCCTCCCACTTAAACTCCGATATGCTTTCGTCTCAGATGTTCACTTAAAAAAGTCTTTCGGAAATGTTCGCGATCCGCCATCTTGCTGAGGGGAAATGTGTTTGTGCCGCCATGCGTGTGGTACGTTATGCCAAACAAGGCTAACGATTGGCTGCTTTCTTCTTCTACTGCTCCCCCGGTAGGTCACAGCGTTAGGTAACTCATTACCGCCACGTATTGACCCCAGATATAACGCATTGTGTTAAAAAATACACCGCCTGCAGTAAAACGTAATTATAAAGCAAATAATCAACGACTAAATTGGTGTTTGACTGTTTTAATCGATTTTAATTTTTCAGTTGATTCAGTTTCAATCAATGATTTCTTACCTGGAAAATGTGGAAGGTGACAGGTTAGGAAACACTCTCAACTTCAAGCAAAGTAGTTCAGATATCTGGTGCCTCGTTTCCACTCAGATTGTGAGGCTGGGAGTTGAACTTTTAACAGTCAAGCAGCGTTGAGAAAACAAACCAAACCTACTGCTTACTGGGATTAGGTCATTACTGAT
Source organism: Orestias chungarensis (assembly GCA_032876305.1). Taxonomy (NCBI): domain Eukaryota; kingdom Metazoa; phylum Chordata; class Actinopteri; order Cyprinodontiformes; family Cyprinodontidae; genus Orestias; species Orestias chungarensis. The sequence goes on along the minus strand of JAVLVB010000459.1, from coordinate 116,745 downwards.
GGGATAATGAAGCCAGAGATGAACGGTAACATCAAGATTTGCAGCGAAGAGGAAGCTCCAGACTCTGGGGATGGAGAGGGAGTTGCAAATATTAATAGCACCTGAAGTAGTTTTTTTTTTTTTTTTTTAGAGGATGTCTTTGGTCTCTTCGGTGCTAAATCTTGTTTTCCATGTCTGTAATACGCTGTTGGTTTTTCTACGATGACAAATCCATAAACCCAGAATTGTTTTTTGGGGTTAAGTGAATAACACGGCTTATGCTGTCACTGTTTTCCCCTTGAAGCTTTTGGGTGTTGTCATGCTTTAAAACATCCCTCTCTACTCTCGTACTCACAGCATTGACCTGTATTCAAGTATATCTAGCTGGTTAAAATGGAACGTCCCATCTTCACTACAGTGGCGCCTCCAATAACCAGTTTAATGCATCTGCTGTGGAGATTGTGAATGCCGGTCTGTGTTAGTTTCATCATATGTGCCGTCAGCTGTGTACGCAGATATTTGTTGATTGCTGGCTGTTACATTAACCTTCACCTGACATGGCAGTCAATTTGCGTCAGGATCATGCGTTAGGTCCTGTTTGGAAAATGTTTAGAAAACGACCGCAAATTATACATGGATGAAGCATTTATATTCAAGGCGACAGGGAAGCTGTCACCAGAAAGCTGATCCAGGCTGTACCCCATGGAAATGATGCCTAGAGTTACTTTTATACTCAAAGATTCTTGGTAATTTGGCCGATCATGCAATCTTGACGCACCACATGTTATTCGGCCTCCTTTGTAAGGTTACATGTTTTTAAATTCACCTTGGCTGACCGCGACAAAAAGGTGTTGTGGTGCTGGAATATGGATTTCCTGGATTTCGTTGTTCGTTGTTTAAACTCTATCTCAAATTGACAGCGTTGTAACCTTTTGGATGTAATTTTAACTAGGACTTTTCAAGCATTTGGTCACTTTCCTTCAAATTAGATGTGATAGATCTGCTTTTCTTAAGAGTTTTTTTTTTGTGGCCAAACTCTAAATCATTCAGTTATGAGGCTCGGTGCGACAGATATAGAGGTCATAATATTTTGCGTCGTTTCCTTTTTCTTCCCACGTCTCACAATCTTCTCATTTGCCGGCCTCCCACACAGTCCGCCATCCCATCTAATTGCACTAGGAATATACAGCAGAAACAACAGCCGACTGCAAGAATACAGAAAACATTTTCTGCACTTTTGGCCTTTCTTAATTGCTTGATTTTAAATGCTAAGAATAGCTCTAGGACAGAACTTTTTTTTTTAAGCGAAGCATCCTGGCGTATAAGCAAATTGAACTCTGCAGCAGTCGCCATATGAGGCTCGTTCTGTCCTGTGATGCAACTCATAGAATCACCAGTTTGCACCAAACATGCATCTTGTTTCGGTGTTTCGGAGCCAAAGCGGTTGCCATAGAGATGAGGCATTGAGGCTCTTTTCCTTCTAGCAAAACATTTTGAGCAGCTGGAGTTTGGATTGAGCCGGTAAGAGATTTTTACAGTGTGATGAAACCCCAGTAGCAAAAAAAAAAAAAAGAAAGAAGAAATTCATGGTATTTGAATGAAATATAAAACAAATGTAACACAACTAAATTTGTGTTGTTGTCTTCTACATAATTATTGATTTAGATGGATTGACAGGTGAGTGGCAGGACTTTCTCTGGTGTGTTTTTATTAAAAAGCAAGCTGTAGGAACAGTAGAACAGAAAACAACTTTATGACTCGACTCCATCATCTTGGTGAACTTCTTCTTCTTCCTCTTTACATTTTCCTTTAGTTTCTTTCATCTTTGCTGTTGCTCTTAAATGTCTGAGATCAGATCATCAAATACCAGGCATGGATTCCCTGAGTAAATAAGACAAAAAAATCAGCTTTCGAAGAATTTGTTTATTTTTTTCAAGCAACAATAAGTGTCAAAACCAATGTACCTTCATATAAAAAAAATAATACTTCATAATTTTAGTTTGATTAAAAAAAATTTAAGTGTAGTAGACTTAATTAAGCAGAGACCTGTATATAAAATAAATACAACATTGGCAACAGATAGTGAATTAAAAAAATGTTCAAGAATAGATTAAATCTATCTGTCAGGCAAAGGTGAAACATAACCTATTTAAAAACGTTGACTCCCATCAAAAACACTTAACATCCTTAATTTTACAAATGGAGACAATTTCAGGGGTGACTAGTCTACCCGAATTATTCACAAGCTCACAGACAACTCTTCCAGCAGTTTACAAAAGAACCCTGTAGGCCAGTGTTTATGAATCAACAATAAGAAGACTGAACAGATATCGCTGCAAGGAAGTCTTCTTCACTGAAATCAGTAAAAAAACATCAATATGTCTTTTTTATTCCCCAAAAATTAACAAATTAACCAACCCTCCTAAAGCCCATCTGAGCTCCACTCCACCAGGACCTGCAATGAAATTCCCAAGTTGCCAAGCATTTTTTTGTTGTTGTTGCAAAATTAGAGGGTGAATCTACAGCAACACCGAAATATACCAAATAACTACTCTACCAACTCACCAATAGGAAAACCCTCCTCAAAGTTCAGCTTATCTGATCATATTCAACCATTAAATAGAGCCACTTTTCAGGGTTTTTCCCTCCAGGCTTTAATAATGGCAGTTTTCAAACTGTTAAACATCTTCTTAACAAGGACCTGGCGCTTTGATGTCTTTCAGTTCAGTTTCCTTACTCAGTACTGATAGGACCAAAACTGTTGTTGAAGGATATCCACATAAATAAGGACTCAGGAAGAACCACAGTGCTGGTACTGCTGGACTTCATGCAGCATCTACCACTGTTGATCAGGGAAGTGCAAAAAGTAAAAACAAAAAAAAATTGAAACTGGATTATTCTAGAATAATCTAGTGTAGGTTTGCGATGTCTATGTTTTGTTGTGTTTTATCTAGAGCAGATGCAAAGTGCTGAAGGTAGCACAAACTTACTTTAAATAGGCCTATGTACTGTATGCTAAAGTCCATACAAGTTATTAAAGTAATATCACACGAGAGGGAGGGCTATATCGTGATTCGATCGTAGGCACGAGGCTGCAGGCAGAGTGCCGCAGAGATTCACACGTGCCAATATTCACCGATATAGCACGACCTCGAGTGTGATATTGCTTTTATACAACAGTTCTACAAACACATTTTATTTATTGTGATTTATTTGTTTATTTGATGATTTGTTGGCTCCGCCAACACAAATAGTTCCTCGACAACGCTGTTGCCAGGCAACGAACGGTAACATTTTCTGCGCACAAGCTACTTTGCATCATTTAAAATGAACTGTTAGAATTCTGGTGTGGCGGAGTGATACACCTGTGAACAGTCCCAGTGCTGTTATCGGTGAATATCGGCACTCATGGGAAGTCTCTCGTCCAATCAGATTACTCGGTCGGAACTAACTGTTGTATAAATAACTTTTATACTCTGGCTGTCATGCGCAAAGTCAATAGTCAAACTAAATAAAAGCAAAAAAATATTTGAATAAGTGATTTCTATATCATTTAATTAAGTTTTACTTTAATTATATTTATGATAAAGTATGAATGGATTACATTTGTGACTATACAGTACAATTTTTAAAGTTTGTATGTGTGTTGTATGTTTGTGTGTGTGTTTTGTATCTGTCAGATTGTAGTTTCAGGATCAGGTTTCATTTTGCAGAGATGCCTCGTCAGCAGAGGAGATTAAAGCAGAAACAAAATAAGCTGTGTGAGGCTGATATGCTGTGTTGTGATTCCATGTTACATTCTTTATAGTATGAGTTGGTACAATTCAACCCGGTTGCATAGCTAGGTATGTTTCTGTATGTTCCCTTTTTTACTTTGAGCAACTGCCCCTACAAAGGTTTCTTCACGGCCCTGCTGTTGATGGTCTATTGTTGAAGCAATTAAAGAGCTGGACTGGACTTCCTGGAACAGTACTGACTGGTTTGGGTCTTACCTAAGGGATAGGGGAATATTTGTGTCAATAGGTAATTTTTCATTGGAGCAAACAGAGCTCGCATGTGGCGTACCCCAGGGTTCCATCCTGGAGGCCCTTACTATTCGATATCTAAATACTTCTGCTTGCTCATATCCTAACATGTTATAGAATTAAGTATCATAGCTATGCAGATGACACACAGTTTTAGATTGTTGTACCAGCTGACCATGAACCAATTCAAAATTCAATTCAGTCAGCAAACAGCTCCAGCTATTACAGCTCAGAACTGCCAATCGGGCCTGAAAAATAGTGTAGTGACGGACTCAGGCATATTAAGACAAGATGAAGGTAGCCTTCACTCCCCTGAAAAACATCTACAGGATTGACTCATGCCCCAGGAAAATCTTGAGAATCTCCTCCATGTGTTTATCTTTAGCCAAGTTGACGACTGCATCAGTGCCTTCACATGTCTGTCGGTGAAACTTCAGGATACATTTACTAGCACATAAGTCACTTAACGGCCCGGTAGAAAAACACATTAAGGATCTTTTCTCGTCACATAAACATCTCCGAACTCTCAGGTGCTCCCGTCGAAAAATTAGAGCCAAACATAGAGAAACGGCACAAACTTTTCACGTTCGTCCAATCTGGAGCAAACTTTCAGAAAACTGCAAAACATCTGAAGAAACACTAACTTTCTTTGAATCAAGGTTAAAAACGAATTTATTTAGAATTTCCATTGATTATTAAATAGAACACTTAATGAATTGTATTCTGTCTATAACCTGTAACCGTGATTTTACTTTTGCTATGTATTGTTTCCTTCCTTGTTGTTTTTATCCTAATCATGTAAAGCACTTTGAATTGCCTTGTTAATGAAAATCTGCCGTGGCAAATTGTCTTGACTTAAAAAAAAATTTGTCTATCGGGGACACTGATATTATACTGAACTGACACTAAAAACCCAAAATAACTACTGATTTATACGTGGACAGGGAATGGGGTGTTTGCTTATTCCTTCATTCGAACAAATAATGTTTTCATGTGTAAAAAAAACCTAATAATGAGTTTGTTCTTTATAAAATCTAGTTCCATTTATAGTCTGAGATGATTAACAGAAGTCAGGTGAAAAAATAAAGGTTGTAGGCTTTCCCTAATTAATATTGTCAAAACAATTCCAGGCGCACGGCGAGACATTTACTATTTAATTTGCGGCGTTTTTCCCACAGCAGGCGGACTATGAGCTCAACCTTTTAGCTGACAGAGACTAGGTTTAGGCAGGGGTTTGTGGCGTCTTCTACTATTACTGGGCGGCCTCTGGCAAAGATCGCCGCTGCCACGGCTGCTGCCACGTCAGGCTCATGTCTCTTAGTCGCTAGGGCAGAAATGTAACCTAATCAGGTGTCTTTGGCTCCTGGGACACAAGCACACTTCTCTGCAAACAGGGTCCAGATGGCAGGGTTGTCCAGTGCCATGTGTCCTCCGTTTTTGTTTTTTTCTCCGCCCCCTCGATTTCTCCTGGTGTTTTCATTAAAAAGGTTTCAGGTGCCAAACTGTCCATGTCCTTATTCTTTCTGGTCGGGGCCATTGGAAACGGGACGCCCAGGAGGAGCCCGACGGTTACAGGAGAACACCTATTACGTTTCAGGGCAGAATCTATACAACCTGTGTCAGAAGGTGTGGAGTCAGGAGCTGAAGCAGGCGGCTATAGCTTGAGTTTAGTTTAATTTTAGGCAGGCATGGTGGGCATGGTGGGTTAATACAAAACGTAATGAGTAAGGAAATAGAAAGTTAGTCATAGTTGTAATAAACTGGGGATAGGAGGGTGTTGGTTATCATGGCTGTAAAGCATAAAAAGCATCCAGACATCATATAAAAGAAAATGCCCCTCTTCTATTTTGAAGATGAGCTCATCTACGCCTCTAGGCCCCCCGGAGGGGTGGGTGGGTGTGTGTGTGTGTGTGTGTGTGTGTGGGGGGGGGGGTCCCTCAGCAGCAGCTGGCTGTAACCCAATCTTTCGCAGAAAGAAATGGTGTTCTCATTTCTCAACAGGCCTGTTGACAAATTTCAACATTTACATCACTCATCAAAGTATTACTGCGTCTGTGAAAACCCTTCTAGTGTCGGAGTTCCTCCACGACGAGACGCGCTGATGGAGCGATCACGCTGAGGCGTTGGCTGGAAATGTCTCCCGCCCCCCTCTCGGCCCTCCCGCAGACTGGAAGAAGCTATTCTTGGGCTTTCCATAAGGATAAATTCCTCCTCCGAATGCTTTGCAGCTGACTTGAATGATAAGTCTTCACCCCACTTTGGAGAAGGCCACAGTGCTGCCCTAGGGTTTGAGCATTGCAGTGTAGAATGGACAAAACACTAAGTCAAGAGCGATGAGGCCGAGAGTGAAGTATAGTAGAAATGCTGTATAGTAGTCGTGAGCATGGATCTGCATAAATATAATGATGGGGAACATATGTTGAGGCTTTATAGAAAAAAACTGTAAGGATTGATGTTAGCTGCCAGTCCTCTCTGCATTTATTAAAGAAATATCTTCCTATCATTTGTAGCAATCAGTCTCCAACCGCTGTTAGCCCTCTTTATTAAAAATATATGATGAAAAAAAATACTCAAAACAACAGTTGAACCTTCCTGAAAACTCAAATTCCCACCCCTGATTTTCATGCACTTCCGAAAATTACAGCAGTTTAACAGTTGATATTAAGTTTATTTAGAGCCAATGGTGCATTAACTAGAAAAGTGTTGAAATGATCTACTTTTGTCCTCTCAGTTTGCTTTTCTCTCCGTTCGTTCTCTCTCTTTTTTTCACACAGAGTGCAAAGTGCATACAAATAAACCATTTTAACCAAACTCAGTAAATGTTGAGCTACAATTTAAACGTTTTCACTTGTTTTTGTAGAGTATAAATTCATACATAATACATAAAATTCTACCCACAGCAAGAAATCTTCTTTTTTTTGTTGCTTTCTTGCAGTTTCAGGCAGGCCGCGGCCTCACTTTGCAGCCCTCTCGAGCCAATCCAACCTGACACGGCAGATCTCTGTGCATGGATAGTCCCAGAAATAGCCTTTTAAGTGGCTGTTAATGTATGAGCATTACACAATCGCGCTGTCAGTGCTCCGTGCCCTTGGCCTGAAACCTTTCTGTCTGCCAAGAGTCCAGCCCGCGATCCCTTGCAACCCTCTGGCGGTGCTCCGTACGGTTGTCGAGTTTGAATAAAGCTATATAAGGGAATCCTCTCTTTGTTTATTAGTTAAGGGAGCGTACATGGGAGTGCTGCCAGGCCCTCGGAGGACAAAAATTGGGCGAGTGAAGGAGAGAGAGAAGAGAAGAGGACCAAACACCACTCAATCAGTGTACTCTGCAATGTGAAGCTGTAAACATTACTCTACTGAAATGACTGTGGCAGCTGGCCTGCATTACTGTTGGGAAGCTCAGTGTTAATAAAGTGGCTGAAAATAGCCTTTTTTGAGGGCTTAGTGCATTGAGAAACAAGGATGCTGCCGTTATATTAGCCTCACATGGATCTTTTTTTTTAAATCTTTTATATCCGCTGGGAAATTCTGGTATTATTGCAAAATGTCCAGACTTGGTTAGACTATCCCACATCTAATGTGACACACCGCTGGTTTTCATATTGGAGATGTTTGTATTGTTGTATATGAAGAATCGATGGCTCGATGGCTTCCTCTGTTTTTTTTTCTTTAAAGTATGCCTAGTTCCATAAGTATTGTGTGCTCATTGTTTGAGAGCAATGGCGGCATATTCAGAACTCCCTGATGAAAGACTTGAAGCCAGATAAGAGTTTGTGTTTTCTGCACTGGCAGCCAATAGTGCTGACATTGACAAGCGACGGTTCGGACTTTAAAGTTGGTGTGGGCCGTGTGTCACATCGCCACGTCTGTGGGGAGCCTGTTCTCCAGCTGGCCAAGAGACAAGTGCAGCATTGTCAGATTCCTCCTGTCTTGATGGACTCAGGCATTTAGTCTTTTGGAGTGTGGAGAGAATGCCAGCCTTGTCCTCGGTCTGGTGACTTATCTTCCTATTGCAGAGCACAGCTCCAGGAGAATTATTAGAGTTGGTATCCCCGGCCATCCCTCTAGCCTTTTAAACAATGACCAAATGATTTCGAAGCCTGTCTTCTCTGTAGTTCTGATGTTCCTGGTAGGGATCCGACGGTGACGTCCGTGCAGGAAGCCTGTCCGGATTTTTCATTTGGCAACAGACTCCGTGAGGATTGTTGATTCAGAGTCTAGTTGGCATTGCCAGTCGAGAAATGCTGCATCTAATCTCGTTCCTCTTTTTATCAAGTGTGGCCTGTTCCCTGAATAGTTTCGGCTGTGCTGCCAGACATTTTTGTATATTTCGCACAGCTGTGTGAGCAGGTGAACTCTCCTTGGCAAACTGGCGTTGTGTTTCGTTCTGCCAAGCATTCCACAGCTTTCCTTCACTCTACAGGGATTTATATAGACGCTCTCTCTCACTCTTTCGCTCTTTTATACAGCAATATCTTTTGCATAAGGTAGTTGGTCTACAAATGTATGAATGAATGAAGCACTTTTGAATGTGTTCATCATAAACATAAGGTCAGCGTTACATTTCAGTACCATTTATTGCACCTAAATGTGTCTTACAGAGATAAAATGTGGTTTGTCCAGTTGGTTTGTCACCGACAAATCCTAACCCTTTTCTACCAAGGGCTGGTTCCGTGTTGGTGCTAGAGCCGGTTTGCGGCTGGTTCCAAGTGTGAACCGACAAAGAACTGTTGGATTTTCTACACACAGGTTCTGGCCGGAAAACTACGTCGTTACGTCGCTCCATGCGTAAGCGTACGTCACCATTACCCAGTAGATTTAGCGCCAAATCCAACCGACACAAGGGCACAACAACACTTTTTAAGCTTGTTATTAATTTGCTCACCACTGCGCTCAGACCCTCCCATAGCCATCTCTCGCTCGATGTATTGGAACACCGGTTTGGTCTTTGAAGCCCTTTCAAGTTCTTCAGGTCCATTTAGTTTCTTTTGTCGCACAAGCAACTCCAGTGTTGTTTAAAAACTGCCGCTCTTTTCCTGTTTACCAGCTAATAGTTGTTACGTAGCCCCAATCGCTGACGTCATCACGTCGAACCGGTTCTTTCTCCTGACCTCAGAAAGAGTTTGGGCCAGCTAAGCACCAGTTTGTAACCACAGTGGAAACACAAAGAACCTGTGCTAACTGTGGCACCAGCACCGAACCAGCACTGGAACCAGTTTGGTGGAAAAGGGCCCTCAGTGGTCGCCGATCCCCCTGAACAGAAACGTGCTTTACCTGGAGTAACGGAAAGCTGTTGACCTCTTACACCGTAGTTATGGGTTTATCCATGCGAACGCGCTGTTGTCACAGGGATTTGGTGGGAAGTTCTCTTGCAAAAAATAAATCTTTAATTGTTTTCAGTGGGGAACAAACAATTCTCACACTTGTCCCAAAGGGCGTTTGATAGGCTTGGAAAACCTAAACAGAGTTTTGGGAAAAAAGTAAAGGAAGTGATCGAGGCCCTGCAGCCGACGTAGCAAACAGTTTAGTCCATCCGACATTATTAGTAACTACCTGTACCAAGGCAACCGCTAACATTAGATGTGCTTAAAGTTTATAGAAACGGTGCCCAATACGTTGATCAACCGGTCGATTGCAAGAGGTGTGCGGGTCGATAGCGCGGCATTAAAGGAAGTAGATGATTGCAGTTCTCAGTTACTCTTAGCAGAGGCGGAGCTAGAGGACCTAGAGACCGAGTAGCACCAAACCCCCCTGAACTCTAAATATATGTATGCAAGACAAATTAATATATAAATTACATTTATATTTGATAAAAGTATACATAGTCATCCTAAAAGGACAAAATATGCAATAAAAATGATTTAAAAAATCTAAAATAAAGAGGCGTTGTAAATTTTATTTCACTTTCTTATTGGGACGGGGGGGGGTAGATCCATCAGGATCAGGCATCTTTTAATTACCTTGAAAGCTGCCACCACAGCCATGTTTTTCAGGGGTAAGCGCTCATTAGTTCCACTTCTATGTGGGCGGAGACATTTTTGCCGTCTCATTCATTTCTGGGACAGGAGACTTGAGTGTCTTTTGAATCACTACGTCGACAACCTGTCGCGTAAACATAACGGGTCTGTATTGAGAAAATATTTAGCTAATTGGTATTATGTTGTAATTTCATGGGTAATTAATCAGTTTTTAATTAGCTGTATGACATTATAACCAGGAGTACCACATGTTGCATGCATGTGTCTGTTCTATTACTGAATAAACGATCATTTCAATAATACTGAGCTACATCTGCATCGATATATTTGTGTTGATTTCTGATCTCAGCTTGACTGCAGTGTCGCCCTAAATCAAACAGACTTTATTGGTGTTAAAGAAATTCCAGGGGGCATTTAGAAGATGAAACTTGAGAGCCGGATAGTTCGGTTCAGGCTCTTTGTGGCTGACCAAGCTTGCAACCAAGCGATGTGTTTTTAAATGAAGCTGTGAAAACAAAACCATGACCAATGAACTACCCTTATGGTCTTGTTGTGGTTTGGAAAACGCTCCGCCAGGTTCGGAGGATTGCAGCCTTCCCTTTCATGCCTCATGGTATGAATTCATAGTTCTGCACGCCTCCTTTCCTTCTGTGTCTGCCTTTGGTGTGCTTTTGGTATTTCTGCTGAAAAGATAAGCTGTCCTGGAATCGGCCCCAGTCTGCTGACCTAGCAGGAAACAGTAGCAGTCTGCTGCTCCTCTCCCTAAGCCGAAGCTCATTTGCTTTCCGTCTTTTCTCGCGTCCTTTATCTTCCCTCACTCAATTCCTCTTGGCCCTTATCTCTGTCTGAATACCCACCCCCTCAAACTTCCCAAGCAGCTGGGCGAGCGTGTTGCCACCTGAGCTGTGGTCCATTCACTGTGATGAAGTGGAACATGTAGGGCTGCAAAAGCAGCCGACACAACCTTAAAATCGATGAAAAGCGAAGTATACGGTGGAATTCTTTTGGCTTTTTTGGTGTGATACTTTCAACTTCAGTAATCTAGTCCAGTGTTTTTCAACCTTTTTTGAGCTTAGGTACGTTGTTTTCATTGAAAGAATTACGAGACACGCCACCAACCAAAAACTTAAGCAAATGATACTCTATAGTCGCATATATTAAATTTATAGTAATTCTTATCAAAGTGTATTTAATATGAATCAAATAAACATTCATTTTTTATCATATTTTATATCTGTTATTTCAAGTAACACTCAACATGTCCACTTCAAAAATACTCAACAATTATCCAATTTCACCAAGATAATTTCCACGGCACACCTGAAGATCACCCACGGCACACTGGTTGAAAAACACTGATCTAGTCTGCCTAAGTCCAAAAACACTTCCCATCCATGAATTGTGATCATGGAAAATGGTTAATGGGCATTCAAACGAGTTAAAATTCGGTATGTGCTGCCGGAATTATCCTTTTAACAAACGTTTGCTCAGCTAAATAAAAAAATAATTATCAGGCTTTTGAGCAATTTTCTTGGTTGTCACACTTGTTTGCAAAAGTGTCAGAATCAGCGAGGCCAGAGAAGGCGTACGGGCCGCCGTTCTGGTGTTCGATTTTGCTCTTATCCGTTTCTTTTCACGCCACAATCGGGCGCCAGTTACATCACTTTAAGAAGCGGTGACAACCTGTTAAAGTGCAGTGTTTCACGGTGCACTGCATTTATCAGACCCTCACATTTGACTTGCATGGGACATTTTTTTATAAATTTTTTTGCAGTTCCAGCCAAAACCAGGCGAACAAAACTAATGCTAAAGTGTTTTTTAAAATATAATTTCACCTCATAAACTACTTTTAAAAGCTCTCCATTTTGCCACTTCTTTCTCCATCTTTCTCCAGCTGCCCAAACAATGTGGGCTATTTAATGTGCATGAGGTGAGCTGGGAGTGGCTTCAGTGTGCTCCTAACAATGGATCTGACAAGCCAGGGAGCTGGGTCTTTACTGCAGGCCGCTGTGGAAAAAACAGGCTTGAAGTAACCGGATTGTTCCTTCCACAATAGGCAGTCAGGGCAGAGGACGGTCACTCACCTCCTGTGTCATGTTTTTGCTTCTTCTTTCGTGTCCCAGAGCCTCTGAAGAATTACACAATTGGTTTCTTAATTGGTTTTCCTGCCTGCTGGTCCACTTACCTGCCTAAGATTCAGATCGCATCCACCTACCCTGGAATTGCAGCCCACCACCTTTTTTTCTTCTTCTTTAGGTCGTGGAAAGTGTCACATTTAAAATGGCCTTCATCTGTCATAAACTCCATTCTGCAAAAGCAGCTAATGGGGAGCATAATTAAAGTACATGTTGGCCTGTATTTCTCCTGACGCATAGCGTTTTCCAGAGCCCAGCACAGCTAGAGGTGCAGTGGCACCGCGCTGAATGCCGGCCTCACAGCTGTCCACTTGTCGAGTGGATTATGGGACGCTCATATCCGCGCGGCTGAGATGCAAAAGGAGATTAGATCGGCCGCTCAAGAAGACGGTTGGTCCATCCTAATCTGGGGAGCTGCCAGCGCAGTGACGCGGCTCTTAAAACCCGGCTCTGATGATTTATTGCTTCTCGTGGGGAAGATGCATTCTCCCCGGTGGCTGCCTACGCTATTTTGTGGCTTTGTGGGTCATTTGTCTGGATGGGTTTCAGGGTGAGCGCACGGGCTCTCAACACAACCACAGGTAACTCATTATACGGCGCGATATGAAACAGTGGCCGTGTTTCTGCTATTTTTGTTCTTGTTCGGCCTTATCGGTGGCACCCGTGCTGTTGAGAGCTCTGTGAGTCGATTGCTTTCTACTCCAGTTAGCGTTATTAGCACAGTAACACGGCTCTCTTTCATGCAGAGTAAATCAATTCCTGCACATATACTAAGTGAAACGATTCTCCTCTCACTATAGGAACGCTGTGTGAGCCAGTATATCCTTAACTGGACTGTACGGTTGTAAGGATGACCATGTCCCACTATTGTGAACGATTTTTAAATGCAAAAGATCTACAATATACGACAAATTTCTCTTTTGTAAAACAGTCAAGCAATACGTGTTAAAACTGTGGCTAAAATAATACAATATGTTGATCACATTCTGGTTATGTTGTGCCATCCAAATGTGCGCTTGCAATATTGGTTTAGTAAAGAGTTGAACCTAAAACCAAAAATCCATCATTTTTAAGTGTGTTTGTAAAATATAGTATCTTTTCTTTATTCTGTTCTTTTCTTAGGGGATATAAGTTGATTTTAGCTGGTTAGTCAGTTTGCTCAGTTATCCTGCATGTTGCCGCTTAACAGCTACGCTACAGGGAAGTAAAGGGGAATAGTGATTTAGTTTGTGCCCCATGAAGGACAAGTGTAGGCTTTTTTTTAAAGCCATCTGATATGAACCACCACTGTGCAGTTACAAGTGGGGGTGGGGCACCACGTACCTGCAGTCAGAACAGAACCGACATCCCTCCACACCGTTTCTTCCCTGTAATTGAATCATGCACGTAGCCTAAAGGTTTTTTTTCTTTCTCTGAAATTGTTGCGCATGAAAAAATCCCTGCCTTTAATTTAAACATGATGTGTTTACCTCTTAAAACCGTCTTTTGGTTTCATTTTCTTATAAAGCTGATGCACGTAATGCTGGTTCGGACAAAGTTTTATTAATTTTAAAACGATTCCACATTTGTTGTTTGTTTTAATTGATTTTCGTCTCTTAACAACGTTCATATGTAAGTCCTCTACTTCCTGTTTTTCATGGAAAACCTCTTTAATGTTTTGGATTGACTTTGTCCTTTAATTTAGATCAAGTTCTGTGTTTACAGTGGAAAAGAGAATTAGTTCAAATTGTCTTGTAAAAGGTGTTTGCTTAGCTGATTAGCGGTTTTTTAGTTATTTATCCTCCTATTCAACCCCCTTCAAGCTCATGTTACTACATTTTTTTGTTCGGTTTTATGTTTGTTAGATTGTATTTTGTATATTTTTTGTTGCTGCCTGACATCTGCTACCTGTAAGTAGAAAACAGGCTTTTTTTGTATTCCAGAAAAACTGAAATCTGACTAAAGGCATTTTAGTGGGAAATTAGCATTTAGTGGGAGGGAAATGGTTGTAGTTTATTTTAAGTCTTAACGGAAAAGGACAATTTTGTTGTGGTTTTAAATAATTGTTCCTAATAAAAACCTAAAATGTGTGGACTACGTTTGTTTTCCTACAACACCCTGAATCCATGTTTTCTATAACCAGCTTTTGCTGCGAATACGACAGCGAGTCTTTTTGATGTGAGACTGAAAATATTGCTTCTGATTTGCTTTGAGTGTTACGGTTTATTTACACCATGCATTGATATTCACAAAACAAAAAACACACCATGATGCTGCCATCACCATGTTTTAAACACTGCGGTTGCTGGTTCCGACCCCAGTTTCGTTTGTTGTTTTGTTCTTGGCCAAGACGCATCACCCGCCTTTTCACCTACTGGTTTAATTTACAGTCTTACATTATTTGTGGAATATTCCAAATGCAACATCTGTATGAATACTGCAATCAAATTACTCACAGTTTGTTGTTGTTGTTTTTTGTAAAAAGAATAATAATATAAAAATATATATACGTATATACTTTCAAATTCAGTTAAAACACAGAAATGCACATATACAGCATGTGATGTGGTTTATACAGATTTTACGTTAGTTCCAACCATCCATGCTCACATCTCCACCTAACGGAAAGATAAACGTCTCAACAAACTTTCCAGGCAGGACGTTCATGTATGGAGAGAACCTGTTTCTTCTATGCTCCTGGAGCTGAACGGTCTTGACGAGACGTTCGAGGGCCGAATCGGTCTAATTGAATTAAAAGCTTGTTCCTCTGTAAATGAGCCCACCCGCCCCACCACCACCATCCTAAGGATGGAAGTAATCACTCAGAATCCCAGTGTCCCAGGAGAGAGCGTAGAGCGACCGCCTTGTATAGAAGGCGGCTCTGTTGTGTGTCTGCTGGCCAGGAATGCCACTCTGCCTATTATGGTGTTTGGAGCTACGAGTGCGTGGTGTTTGATTTCCAGAGATTGCTCATAGCTAAACCACATTAAACCGATTGCCTGAACGCGCTGACCTCCTGACCGGCTTGACCCCCACGCCCCACCCCCGTACTCAGACGGAGAGGCCATGTAACGGCTAAACGTGATGCAGAGCAACAGCTGCTCTCCAGATGTCCTCAACTTCCCGAAAGAAGGGAAGTAACATGATAGCCGCTGTACCCCATCCCCTCCAAGATGCCATGTAGTCTTCTGTGGTTCTGATTTCTCTTTAAGTGCTACAATAGAAAAAATAGGCGATGGCAAAAGTGCTTCATAAATATTAATAACCGGGTTGCGAATAATCTGTTGCTTCTTGTTTCAGGGTGACATTGTTCTAATTTGTTTCAATTCAATCTCGCTTTCTACTTCATTACTGGTAGTTCACATTAGATGTTTTTTTTTATTTACCTTTATGGTTTTCAATAGACACTTTAGACAAAAGGTCTAAAATCTCCCCCTTAGACAGATGGCGTCCAATCAGGACATAGTGGCTGTTGCAACCCGCCCCTCCCCTGTTTCATTCATTAAGCTCTGATCCCTCAGACCCATTTAGCTAATTGTATATGAGACTCTGCTGCTTACCCTGACAGTGTTGGAAGACGCCAACAAATCAGTTTGGTTGGCTTCAAGGCGTTCAAGGCTGAGCTGGGCAGTTTCTCATGATTTAGAACTTACTTTCCACTTACAAACCACCAGAAAGGAGCGCCATGCTTCTAACAAGGCTTTCCTTTCTGGGTTTCCTCAACAATTCTGCACATCTGCATTTCAACCTTATGTGCTGTTGTTTTGTTGTTGTTTATTTTTCCTTTTACTAGTTTTACTAATAGACATGGTAACAACATTGAGGACTTTTTTGGAAAGTTTTGGCATCTCTTGACTTACTCACAAAAGGAAAAGTGTGACCTGGCAAATGCTGTTGTTCTTGGAAATCCCACCAAAACAATCTAGCAACAAAGAGTAATAAATCTCGGCAGCAGTTTTTAGGATTGTCTAAAACTGTTTTGTTTTTTTGTGTGTGTGACCAGATTGCCAGACTTGAATGTGCATATCAGATTATATCTATCTACAATTATTATTTTTAAAAAATCTGAAAGATTTAAGTCCTTAAATAAAGCATAAAGTTTTGCTAACGTCCTTTAGCTTAATACATAAAATGTCACCTCAGAGTGGCAGTAATGCAGCTTTTATAATTAATTGGCCAAGAAACCTGCAGACATTAATTTGCTGTTACTTTGTAACTAACGCACATTGGCCCCTTCGGCCCCTTTGGCCTGTGTGTGATCCAGCTGTGGTCGCAGTGTTTGATGTTGAGACATCATGGTGGGCAGGTTTATTAAAGGCTCCTGTTTGGAGCTGAAGCAAGATGTTTCCCAGGCACCTTTATTGTGACTTATTCCCAATTTGGCACTGTGTGATGGATTCCCGAGTGGCAGCCGTAGTTGGCCAGCTGTGATGTGCTCCACCAAAGGCAAATTTAACTTTTAAAAGGAGTTGCAGTACTTGGAGGAATTGTTTTTCTACTGTTGTCGTTTGGATGTTTCTGAGTGTTGGAGAAACAAAAAGCAAGAATGGAAATGCTCTCCAAGTTCTCTGATCTAATGTTTCTGTCTCAAAGGCTGACTTTAGTATAGCTTGTGTTGTCCAATTGAATTTCCTTTGGTAAAATCCTTTGTTTGCTGTCATTATTTATATATATTTCTTCATATCTGTGGGGATTTCCCCTCTCATATCCTTGTGGGAGTTTAATAATTATCCTTATATAACGATGCCACAGAAAATTCTGGCATCAGCTCAAACATCTATAACCAGTTAAAACCATTTCTTTTAAATGTTGTTTTACCATATATTTGCCAGATGAAACTGAAGTCGTGAGCATAGTATATTTTTTTTATTGGCTAATTCAGTGACTTTAGTTTAGATCAGGCATCTGCCACCTGTAGCTTCCAATCTGCATTTGATACTGTAAACCACAGCATCCTACTTACCAAGCTGGCAGACATGGGGATTGAGGGCAGTGCACACTCCTGGTTTGAATCCTACCTCACCGGGTGATCCTTCAAGGTGGCACGGCAAGACCAAACATTGACGCGAAACCACCTCATCACAGGGGTTCAACAAGGCTCAGTGTTGGGCCCCCTCGTCTTTGCATGTACACTACTAAGCTGGGTCCAATCATCCATTCGCATGGCTTTACCTATCACTGCTATGCAGATGATACCCAGCTCTGTCTTTCCTTTCCTCCAGACGACCTCTCAGTACCGACGCGATTCTCAGCCTGTCTTTCTGACATATCTGCATGGATGAAAGATCATCACCTCCAACTGAACCTCTCTAAAACTGAACTGCTTGTCATCCCAGCCAAGGAAACTATTCACCACAACATCAGCATCAGGTTAGACTCCCTATCTGTGGCACCCACTAAGGTTGTAAGAAACCTGGGCGTCATGATCGATGATCAGCTGACCTTTGAGGATCAGGTTGCCTCTGTCGCTCGATCGTGTCGCTTCTCTCTATTCAACATCAGGAAGATTAGGCTATATCTAACTCCACATGTGACACAGCTCCTAGCTCAGACCTTAGCCATTTCCCGCCTTGAGTACTGTGACGGCGTCCTAACAGGTCTTCCAGCCTGTGCTGTGAGACCGCTACAGATGATCCAGAATGCTGCAGCTCGGTTGGTTTTCAACCAGCCAAAGCGAGCGCATGTCACACCCCTTTACACTGAACTCCATTGGCTTGCCTTAGCTGCACGCATCAAATTCAAATCACTAATGCTGGCATACAATGTGTTTGATGGATCAGCGCCCATCTACCTCAACACCCTCTTAAAGCCTTACGTCACTACCCGCCCGCTCCGTTCCTCCAAGGAGCGCCAACTAACGCGAATACCAACTCTTTTCATTTGTGGTTCCTCGCTGGTGGAATGATCTTACATGCACTATCAGAGCATCAGATTCTCTTTCCACCTTCAACAAATCCTTGAAGACCCAGCCCTTCTGAGAAGATCTATTGCCCTGAAAGATCTAAATGCTCATTAATCCCCCCCCCCCATATTATTAATTAGCTTTCAATGTATGGTACTTGGGCATTCTGCGTTTACCTAAATGCTGTAAATGAGTTTCATCACTGCCATCTTTTTTGAAAAATAATTGGGGAAGTGTGACTTTGCTGTATAGGGTTTAATAGAGCGGCGAGAATCAAACGCTGGAATGAACTGCTAATTTTGGGTTGCGGATTTCTGAGATTTTAGATGTAGGTTTGTGTAATCCAATTTCAATTTATTTTTTGTCTGATATCAGACTGATATCCGATATCAATATTGGATCGGGACAACCCCCACCAGTTGCATCATTTCATATGTGGCTCTTTTTAGTTGTACTTTTGTTTGGATCAGCTAAGATTTGTTTCGAGCCGATATGATGCGGGGATGCTTTTTTTGATTTGTTGTTTCCCTTTCATTTGATAGGTTCATCACCTCGTAGTAAAAAAACAAAACTAAAGTTCTTTTAAGGCCTTTTTTATTGTCAGCAAATCAACGTTGCTCTCCAGATGGGTCTTTTGTTGTTGCCAGTTTGTAGAGCCGAGCTATTTAACAGCAGTGTCAAGATTGTTTAAAAGTGTTGCTGCCAATTTAATTCTCTTTTCTTTCAATCTCTTTGTTCTGTTTATCAAAAAGATAAATAACATCTGTTCCTTTTTACCCATGCCAACCAGTTAACCAGTGCATAAGTCTGCAAGGATAATGCATTTATCCAAACCAATCCACATTTGAAGCATATATTACATGTCAGCATAATTCCTGCAGCCTGTCAGATGTGGAGGCTGCAGCTTATGCATTTCCTATGGCTGTGGGGTTGATACTTCACAGTGTGGACAGGTGCAATAAACCACACTGTCCATTGGGGAGTATTATACCCACTGTTGGTTATTCCTTTCAAATTGCATGCAGCACACTCGGACACTTGGATTAAATTAAAGACGGGTGATTGATTAAAACAAAACGTCAGCGGTTTAGATCTTAAATGCATGCGGGTGAGACTTCTTAGCCCGTTATAACGAGAGCAGGTTGCCTTGTTAAGGTGTGTCTTTTCCCCCACCCAGTACCCAATCCAGCTCTAATCAGTATGACAAATTTGAGAGATCTGTGTCATAAATTGTTTTCGATTTATGTGTTTTCTTTTGTACTTTTCCTTTAAAACCATAGTTCCCAAACCTTTCATCCCCAAAATATCTGGTGACATTTTTTTGTTAAGAAATTAATTCTTTAAAAAATTAAAGTTTTATCATTTAAAAGGTGTATTACAGTATGGTATGAAAACCTGTGTACACATGTTTTTTGTCTAACAAAATGTTTCGTTGTTTGTTTTTCAGCTGTGAAGCTCAGCCGACGCCGCCCCCCAAGACTCTGTTACCCCCGCCGTAAGGTAGGAAGCGATTTTTGTTTGACGCCTTACAGGAGAATGTCACTGGAGATTGATAAACCTGGAAATGTCACTACAGATGGTCTGCCGGCTCATTAATGCAGTTTTCCTGCAGACACGTGATTCCTGAATGGAAGCTTGCAATGTCACACATCCCATCCATATCTATAATGAAGCACTGCACTGAAAAGTCAGATTAGGAAGTTGTTTGTGATTATTAGTGTTGACGCCATATCGACTTTTAACACTACTTGGTATTTATATATGCATGTATGATTTACAGTCTCACGCACCGTGTGAGCGTGTCTATCCTCAAAAGTCTAATCCGAGTAAGTGTTGGCCTCCAGCTAACAGTTAAGCTAAATAAGCTGCTGTAGAGTTTTCACAGGCCAGATAAAGTAAGGCACATACAACCCATGTAGCTGCGTGCTGCCAGTCAGCTGGATGCAGGAAAACAACCTACATTCAGTCCAGGTCCACAGAAATGACAGTATTTCTATTCGAGAAAATATAAAAAGGTGAAACTACACTATCAGACATCACTAAGCAAGACTCATTAGGCATCTAATACCAGCTTTCTGTATGTTTTACTCAATCAGAAGCAGGAAAAAAAAGTGTTTCTACATTTATGTTTATACATTCTTTAAACTTAAACTAATATTCATTATTGGTTGTTATATTAACAGGTAGGAATAATATGGACTATATATTAAATGGCGACATTGAAGACCGGTTTAAACAAACTGCTTAATCAGGGGCAAATTTTGTTTGTCCAAGCAGTCCTGCCTCTAATTTAAACCTGCATTATTTATGGCTTGTTAAATCTTATCAGTTCATATATGATCTTTTTCTGTAATAATCCCTGAACACAAATAAACTCGAATGAATTTTTCTATGAATTATGAGCACGCCGCTCTTTGGACATCTGTCTGACGAAAATGCCGCTTTTCAAGCCGATCCCATGAGCTGATTTTCCAAGGGCAATTAGCCGCCAGCCCAACTTCTCCGTAACCACGTGCAGCTCCACAAATGGCTTTACAGTCACTCTGTGGTTTAATTTTCCAGCAGCTAATGAGCTCCGGCGTTGATTTGCCTCAAGCCGCACTTCAGCAAACTGCTACTGCACAACGTATATAACACTATGTGTCAAGTTCAGATCATAAACGCTGTAGTTTACAAAGTGGTCTTTGCAGAAAAGGTAGAATGTAAATGATGGCGGAGGACGCTGGACCGGGTGAAGCAACAGCTTCAGGTGAAGCATCACATGTAAGATCAATATATATCTCTATATAAACAAGTGGTTGCTCCACCCGGTCCACTGTCTTCTGCCATTTTTGAATTTGGAACGTGCTGTTTGTTGTGATCGTGGATCGATTACTTTGCCCTGTCGTAACAAATTTTTACTCGTACCCACAAAGATGAATTTGTGTCCACAGAGAAAGGAGGAGTTTGTAGTCGTAGACATTAGAGTTGTATTAGTAAGACTTTGCACTCACAGCTTTTAGATTCATTCTCTCAGACTCACAAATATTTCAGCAGAATTTTGGGTACAAGAACTTTATTGACATAAATACGAATACCAATGTTGGAGTTGTGCGTACACCTTTTTGACAGCGATCTTACTCAATAAGCTTTAGGCCGCCTGCTGCCACTCGTGTCGTTATTGCATGTAAAACTTAATCTTATGTTTATACAGTTTTACTGGCTGACATTGGTTGGTCCGATGGCAACTGTCACCAGATGTTTCTTATGCCACCACTTGACAGTCAGGTCTT
Organism: Orestias chungarensis; assembly: GCA_032876305.1. NCBI lineage: Eukaryota > Metazoa > Chordata > Actinopteri > Cyprinodontiformes > Cyprinodontidae > Orestias > Orestias chungarensis. The sequence goes on along the minus strand of JAVLVB010000459.1, from coordinate 95,479 downwards.
GTTTCTCACATTAGTCCTGATAGGATCTAAGGGTTACTGTCAGTGTTTTCGTCCAGTCATGGTTCGCTGTGGTACATTTTCGCATCTTTAGTAAGTGCTAAGTACTAAGACATCATTTCGGTTATGATGTTTCTCATGGCTGAGGAGAACGGGGTGGTTTCAGGTCAAATGTTGCAGCATTTGCATTTGCATTTGTAATGGACCTCTAAAATGTCCAGAAACGTGGCTGAGGATGCACTTGTGTCGACTGGATGTTTTCTTTCATCCGGTTACAGTTAATGGCATGAACTGTGCAGGGAGTTCCGACTACGACCAGATGTTGTGGAAGCATTGAGTCATTGAGCGGCATCATTTAGCAGCGTGACCAGATGTGTGGATCTGAGCAGCGCTCGGTTCACTAATGACAGACGTGATGTCATGGTTAGCAAAGTGGATTCAAGTCTTGCTGCTCGTGGAATGTGAGCATTTTTCTAGAAAGTTTCCACTAAACATACAGGGTTACATCCATTGTGGAAGAAAAACATTTGGTTTCCTAGGTGACACCGTGACTCCGTGAACTGTCTTTAGCACCGGTGAACGCACAGGATGCTGAGGTGCCTCATCATAAAGAGATTACTGTTTCTCCCAGTCAGTCTGTAAAAATGGCTTCTGGCCAAATGCTTCTACTGTTCAATGATTCCCAGGCAGTTTTTCTTTTTTTTTTGTCTTTCTACAAAGCATTTACTGGTAAGCTTTGTCATGTCCCCCTGATGAGGGAATCACTGTAGCATCCACCACCTGGTTTTGTTCAAGGCAGAGAGAGTAGTTGTATTTTCTATAAGGTTGGGTATGAAAATGATGTTCAGCTCTATTTGCTCTACTGCTCTACCATGGCTGTAATGTCTACACATATACAATTTTTAGTATACTATCTGGTTCCGTTACTGTTCTCTACTGTTTTGGATTGACACCTTTACTGATATATAGGGTAAAGGTGTCTCTTTACAGGTAAACAAAGGCAATTGGGGCCTAAAATATGTTTGCTATATGGTATGTTGCCACGTATAGATTTTCAATAAGAATGTAAGTCAGAGTCAAAGTAGAAAGTGAAGGAGTGAAGGTATACCACATGGTAAAGAGCTCCAAAACGGATGCGAAGAGCAAATATTTGATCCTTTTTTAAGATATAACCACCCGAAAAATCTCAAGTCATCACCTTCATAGTACCTAGTCAGCCATGCTGCATGGGCGGTTTAACTAATGATTATTGTACGAAAATAAAGCTATCAAACCATTTAGGATGTTAACAAAAGAAAGTTGGTTGTCACTGTTATAACCGTTAGGATTTACAATATGTTGCCTTACTAAAGAATTGCATAACATCCGAAGATTTGCTTTGCTTTGTGAGACTAAATGGAATCATAAGTTGAAATGGGGGGTGAGGAATGCACAAAATATGTTATTGTTCCATCTACTGTCTTCCTCTGTCATTTTGCACTTTTTGATGATAATCACTCAATTTATCCAAACCCAATTCATCTTGTCATAGTTTACAGCTAATATAGGCAAGTTTGCAAGTGAACAGAGATTTCTTCTTCTTCTGGCAGGTCTTTCAAATAAATTGTAGAGACATGTTTGTGGTCGATCACAGTGGCTGGGTGGTCTGTGTCTTGTGTAATGTCGCTTACATCCCTGATGGATGGCCGTTGCGTGGCTTTGCAATGGAGAGTTCAGAAAGTTATCTGGAATCAAAGTAAGCTGCTCTTTCCCTGGAGCTCTGGGTAAAATTATGATGGAACACATTAGGAAGCTTTAAAGATGGAGTTTTAGACATTTCCCTTTTTACTTAATCTACGAGTATGTACTGATATGTCTACAAACTTGTTGAACATTTTGTCGGACTAGAACCTGAAATCTGAACCTGATTGAAACTGATTTGTTTCTACTGCCTAATATTGCTGCTCAATATAATCGAATTTTGCTGTAATATTAGGGCCTGTTACACATTATCTTATGAATTTCAGTACTTTTTACTTTTATTGCAGGTGTAGATTATTGATGCATCCCAATGGCGTTTATTGTGTTCGCTGCAATAATAGACATTGTAAAGTAATCTATAAATCTATTGTAGAATGTTAATTTATTCATTAATATCCTTTTTTTCTGACTTTACCATATCTTGGGCTAACAATTTGGTGGTATACAAACAGTTTGAATGGTACTTTGATAAAAGAAAATGTCTCCAGCTTTTCTCCCAGGTCCACCGCTTTAAGCATTTCGCATGCTGAAGTGAGGGAATGCTTTATTTTTGCGGATGGATTAATGGTACAACGCTTGTACGGAACTGACATGAACTTTGAAGCTTCAATATTTCTTTAGGGAATATGTTATATCATCAAAACACTTCTGCTAACCTTACCATAACTGCAGAAATCTTTCTGATTGGCTCGGATTTACAGAAGTACTTTATGAACGATGACTCAACCTACTCCCTTTTTCCGATTGGTTGTCTATAGAAGCTTGTCTGTCTAATTTCAGGACATCAGATTTGCATGGACGGCTGTTTTTGGAGGTGGTTGAACGTTAGCATTTGAACTGCTTGGGAACGAACTTTCCATATTTGATTGTTCAGCATATCTTCCCATTTTTTTCAACGAATACATATGTTGTCAGGACCTTGTGGCTGTAATGGGGCCTAAAGCATTGTTGTTGTAAAATAAAAAAATGGCTGTTTTGGTGTAAGGCGGTGGGTAAGGAATTGGGGCTAAGTTGTGAATAGGATTTAGGTTGGCGTAAGGGTTATTCATTTAGAAATAATAATTAAAAAAAAGGAAATCAATGGTGTGTCCTTAGGCAGATCGAAAAACATATGTGTATGCATACTTCACTTGGTGATGCAGCTGCGCAGATAGATTCATGTTTTGACAGTCTCTGTGCCAGAGGCAGCAGTTAATAATTTATATAATAGTTTAATTTAATGTGTTGGAAATTTCCCTTATTTAAAAAAAATTTAATTTGTTGTTTAGCTTACAAGTTGCTTATTATGTTTCACTTTGCAATGATTCCTTTAATTCTTGTCTCAACATCTGTGCTTGTGCAAAACTGTCAGACACATCAGAATAAGTATTAAACCTGCGTCACCCTGAAGAGTACAAACACTCTGTAAATTGGCCTTTTTTGTGTGGTTTGAATGCGGCTGAGATGCTGTCACACGAGACTTCTCTATATCTTGTATAATTTGACATTTTTTAAATTTATAAATAAATCCTGGCACAGGATCGCCACTCCTTATGGGAAATGCCAGATATTAGTCGGGTTACAACCATTGTGTGTTGCCATGCTGGTGTGCGTCTGAATACATCATTTAGTAGCTAAAAAGAAGGTAGAGGCAGATATTATGTTTTATCCAAAACTACAGCCTCCAAGGAGACAATAATGTGGGAGTAACTTGCTGCTGTAGTACGAGGTCAAAAAGTATTGGCTAGTTTGTAGCCCTTTATGTCATACCTCATGGATTCAAAGCTGTTATTCCACTACTTTTAATTAATTTTCTCTTCATTAGGTCTGCCTGTTTCTTTCTTCACAGTACAGGGACATTTAAAAAAAAGAAGCAACGGTTAATACACCCCCATGTTTAGTGTATAATGTTATATTGTCTTGAACCGGGCATTGCCAGCAGGCTTTGCGATGGATAAGTGGGATTGTTCGCCTCGCTGCATGAAACCTGACACTCGCATAGGATTTTCTGTTGTCAGAGGGGCCTCACCTGCCTGCCAAGGTCCTCCCTTATACTCAGATATACATGCATACAGACTATGCACATGCAGAAGATGCAGATACGCCAAAGACTGTCACCTGACTCCTCTAGCCGTGTTTGATTTCAATAGCAAAGAGTATTTATTTGCTCCATTTCAGGCGTGTGGCTGTGAAGCTATAGCATTTAACTGGCACTTTGGCGGTGTGGAAAAAACCTTATAATGGTAATACAATAAGTAAAAAAAGACTAGCCACATTTAACCTGTCCTCTTAAGAGCCACACATGGAAGGTTAAGCAGGAACTAGGATTCAGGTCTTCTGCTGTTCCTCGTCTCCACTGTATTCCCCACTCCTCCGCCTCTGCATGAAACGTGCAGAATAGAGATGACCTCACTCTGAACCGAGCCGGACGGCTGTTGTGCGGCCACGACTGTGTGCTTTAGATTAATTTCATATTTTCCCAGTGAGTCCTCAACGAATCCAGCGCCTCGTTTGCACTGAACACGTATGAAAGCTAAACCAACAAGTGGGATAGTAGTTATCAGCAGCGAAGGTTATTAGGAGGAAAGTCTTGGCTCTTTGTAGCTGTAAATATTGACAATCATGGTTCATTACGGAATATTATTGAGAAGCTGCCGCGTTACGACTATATGAGAGGTTGAAAGCCAGATGTTTGGAGTACCAGAGGAGGCCGACAAGTAAGCTGCACAAACTGTGTTTTCATTAAACTTTGAGTGTATAATTTGCCCCAAAAATATTGAACTTTTAAATCTTTGGCTTATTAAGGAAACCCCTCATATCAGAGGTGAGCTCACCTTCATTCAGTGTTTTCAAATTAACCCCAAATCAAATTAACAGTGGTTTCCAGTTTATGTTTTCATTGATATTTGTTGTCTACTGATCATAGCTTACGAACATTGATTGAATTCTGCATCTCAGCCTTTTATATGAACCATCAGACCCATATTTTAGATGTAAACGGACATGCTTCACTTTCTTCCCCGGGAGAAAACTCCTTTGGAAACTACCTACAAGTGAATGACTGTTTAAACATGAACTTCTTTAAATGATCTATTAAAGCTGTTGTATAATAATGACGTTTCCCAGGCTCATCCAGCTTTGGCTGCAGTGTGTAAAAATGTATTAGATTCTCGTAAAAACAAAACTCCTGCCCGTGACAAAACTGTTCAACCTTAACTACCTGGTACGTTTTACAAGCTCATCAAGCAGTCCCAGTAAAATAAAGGTTTGCTCAGGAATCAACTTTCTTATCCACTCTAATCAACTTGGCACATTTTTTAAAGCAGTTTGTGCAAATGTGAAGGTTTGTTCTTTGTGTCTCTTTCATCATCAATCCCAGCCTTCCGTAAATGCATCGTGGCGACGCCATCACAGTGTCCTCACTAGTGTTTGTTTGTTTTGAACTCTTTTCAACGATCTATGGACTAAGAAGAAACGCCATCACCATGTAACGTTTATGTGTGACGTTTTGACATCATAGGTCTTTAATGAATGTGTCTAATTGCTCTTTTTTGAATCGAGGCTACCATCCTGCTCTTGATCTCTTTAGAAATGCGTTACTTTTTATTAGTACATTGAAGGCCATGTTACTGTGATGGCGCCTGGGCATTCTCTGCCCTGCTTCACTGATCCACTGAACAAAAGCTACTTGTTAAGGCTCAGTCTCATTTTCCTTTAATCTCATGACTCTTTGTCTGCCTTGTTTGGCTGAGCGTTTCCCTTAAATGAAACTGAATTCACCCTCTCTCTTGTTTTGTTCATTCTCTGTGAATATTGTTTGCAATAATGCACCAATTAAAAAAAAAATTCAAATTCAGTCCAGCAGGTTGAGATGTTGCAAACTTCTTGGCTCTGGCATACCACACCCAGCATGACGTGTACAGACTTTTGTAGTGCCGGTAATCCAGAACTGCGCCCGAGTTTGTCCTGAGACCCGCAGGTCTAACACACACCAGACTTACAGGCAGCAGGCTTTGGCAATTGTCCACCCCGATGGTTATAAATGTTGCACCAGAGCTATAAACCTTAATTATTATCAATTACATGGCTTATACAATTCAGAGGCAGTGTCCATTATTCTAAACAGATCTGTTATTACCGTTGATTCATTTGGACAGGTTCTTAAACTGGGATGGAACCCGTGAAATTCATCACTTCAGAACCATATTAAATATGTGAACAGTCTGAGAGTATTAGGGCGAAATCTCATCTCTGTCGGGAAGCACATATGTCCGGCATCATTCATGTTTTTCATGTAAATGTTTGAGGCATATACGTAAAAATGAATGTTGTGTCAAATAAATTAGCCCCGCAACAGATTTTTGGAGATAAGAGTTTACTTTTCTGTTTAGGGATGATTGACGATTTTATAGTCAATTTTCAGTCAACTCCAGGTTTTGGAAAGCTTTCAGCTTCGGTTTTAGCAGATTGCGATTATGCCTTAGGAACCACAATATAAGGGGATCTGAGAAAAGCCTTCTCAGCTTCTTGCTGTGACTGATCTTTAAATATTTATATTTGGAAGTGAGGCGACATCCCACACCGTTGTTAAGAGAGAGCAAACACACCAGGGCCCAGTTTTACTCTTTGAAATCTAAGAAAAAGGGATTACGGAAGATCAAACTGTCCAGGTTAGAAGTTGGCCACATCATTTTCCGTGCTTATTACCAGGGATTGTGGACCCCTATCCGTACCTTTACTGAGATTTTGGTTATAGTAGCAGTAGTTTATATACACCCAGGTAATGTAATCTGCTCAAGTGCATCATCTTTTATAAGCTCATCTTTTTCCTGGCATATGCATTGCCATTGATCAGATGGGAGCAGCCACTGCAGACAGGAAATATGGGAAAGATTGCAGGGACGTGACATGGAGTAAATGTCTCTCTGGCAGCAAATCGAACTCAGGACTGCAATTTAAGGCCATGTGATTTCCGCCTTGATTGCTCTGTTATCAAGTGCCTGGTAGCTCATTATGCTTACTTAATTGTTGCAAAGCAAACATGTAAAGCTGATCTTGTTAAAAATATCAGCACGACGACACAAAATGGTCAAGTTTTAAGTTTTTAAAGTGAATAATTGTGTTAGTCTTTGATTTTATTTAGCAGTGCACTCAGGTAAAGGATGAAGTCAAATACATCCTCTGCATGTTAATGGCTAAATAATCAATATTTCTATTTACCTTTGCATTGGTACCACTTCAGGTAATAAATCCTAAAATATCTCCACTTCAAACATTCTGCACACACACTGCCTCCTATAGGTGACTATGAGGTTATATAAAACACCTTTAAACGTTTTGATTTATTTTAATTTTATTTCTAAGACGAGACTAAAGCTCCTTAAATCAGGCAGACCTCAATATTCTTTAACCAAAGACACGGTGCAAAAAACAATAATGTAATATTGATTCAGGACAATACATGTCTATGTAACATGAGCTTGGTTGAAACCCTTTTTATTTTAGGTCAGATTTAATTCAAGATGTTTAGATTTGAAGTTTTTCATTTAATTAGATGTAAATGTCTTTTTAGAATATCACTTTAATGTAAAAATAGGCAAATCAAATCCTCCAGAATAACGCATTCAGGTTTCAGCGCTGGAGCTCTGAGCATCTCTTGAGTTTTTTGTGTTGGGTACATATGGTACAAGGCTAAAAATAGCCGAAACAATAAAATAAAAAACCTGCTTAAGGCTTAACAACTATGTTTTTTTTTAGCACATTTAGCAAAATTCAGCAACTCAGATTCTTCAGAATCACAATTCAGCAACTCAGATTCCTAACGGCTGCCATGAGAGATTTAACGAATCCTCAAATACGAATGACTGAATCGATGTTATAACATCAACATTAGGCATTAATAGTGCTGCGAGATCTGGGGAAGCTTGGTCATCTTTACTCTTATCAGTTTCCTTCGTTCCAACCAATGATGTGGAGCTCTCAGACTTTAATGGTTGAACAAGATGAGAACCTAAAGAAAGATGTGATTGATGGCAGTTGATTGCAGCTGGTATAATCAATGCAAAATGTAAAAATCCTTTAATCACTTACGCCTTGTTATGCTGCATTCCTGGAGTCAGTGTAGTTTTGATTAAGCTATTTTAAGACCACCAAGCTTGCACCTATCTGTCCACAAACAAAACACAAAGGACAGGCAGTTCTTTCTAAGTACTCTGAGAATCCCAGTTCTCGATCAGAAGGAAATCTATCCGTGAGATGTTAGTCTGATGCAGATGAAAGAAGAGGAGGCGTAGCTGGTGGGGTTGGATTTGAATTCGGTAGAGAGAAGGGAGCCCTTGTATTTCTGTATTACAGTGTGCGAGTGCATCAAGCCTAATGTTTCCTAAAAAGATGTGTGTCCGGCGTGCGTGTTGACTAACATTTCCTTACCTACAGGTTAGGTAGATACAAACTTGCAGACTTGAGGTTCACCATGAGCTTATTGCAGAATGGAACGCTGAGGTTGTGCTGGCGCTTTGCTTGTAGCCAAAATGTTCTTGGATTTGAATCCTGACTGGGAGTTTTTTTATGTTTCCATTTTATTCTCCAGCCCTCATTGACTAATAGGCAGCGGCATTCATGCCATCGTCTAAGCATGACAAAATCTACGTGCTTTGATTAGTTGGCTTGTGAAAAGTGGTGTCAACCATCGGCTAACGAATGAGTTTGTGAATTCTTTAGACATCTGATGAGTTGGCTTTGCCTGGCTTAGTTTTCTGGGGCATTCCCGACAACATTTGATCTGAGAAAATCCTGTCTCATCACCAGGAAGGAGAAATCCATGATAAGACGCTTTACTGGTAATTTGCCTGCAAGAAGGACTTTCTTTGTCTCCAAATGCAAGGGAGAGATTTACTTTAATATTTTTTTGTAGATGGTTTTGTCGGAGCTTCTCTCCTTCAGTCGACACTCTGATCTGGGAGTTGAAAATGTCAACTATAAAAAAAAAAAAAGGAAGCCTAATGTCTTACTGAGTCCGTTTGGTTTTGATACAAACCAGTCATTGTGTGATTTTATTTTATTTTCTCTGAGAATTGACATCGTAGAGGCAAAGATGGGTTTAAGGGAAGAATAAATGAGCCATGGTGCGTGACATGACCAATTTCCATGTTGCGGCTAAATCCTAAGAGGATTACGTTTGAACCAATTTCATTTACTTATTGTTTCAGTTGTTTTCTTCCCCCTTTTTAGAATAAAATTGTTGTGAGATCTGCCCACTGATGAATTGACTTGAAAAATCCTGAATAATTTATAAATACTGTAGTTATTGCAGTTGATATAAGAGATTGAGATGCTCTCATCTGTTAAACATGTCTATAACCCTCATTGGACACATGTCAGATCTGCTCTGAGTGGTACACCACAGGTCAAAGAAAAAACTAAATTATCTGCGTGTGCTTTCTTGTGAAGACAGTTTCTGCATAAGTATTTTAAACCACAAAGAACGGAGCCACACACATCCAAGGTTCTAGAGGAGCAGAGACTCCAAAGGGAGCCACCCAGCAGCGATGAGCCCAAAGTCTCCATGGAGCCGACCTGGCATGACAGAGCCGGGGCGCCCGACCACCACCATGCGGTTACAGGAGTGAGCCGGCACATTCCAGAGCACCCATCCACAGACACTGAGAACCACCAACAAACTGGCAGGCAAACATGATGCAGAACTGCCGATGATCCAGAAGAAAAAATCAGGCCAAGATTCCACCAGAATGATAAATAGGCACACACGGACGCAATCACACTTTCCCACCTGCATGTGTGTGCGATACACCCACCCACCCTCACTCCCTACGCACACTCTGTGCTCCCTGGTGCAGGTGACGATAACCCAGACGGGGGAACAGCTACAGACCGAGTAGGAGGCTTCCTACATCCTACAGCGGTTTAAAAAAAGGCACCAGAGCCAAACGTCTGCACCAGCATCCGTCGCCTACACAAATTCAGGAGGCCGTGCTGAAAACGAACGTGGTCCAAATGAGCCAGGGTGACGAAATCGATTCACATTACGCAAAAAAAAAATAAAAAATTAAAATTGATGTCTACTATCTGTAATGCTGAATACAGTCTAAAAAAACACGATCCTATCTGCTGCCTGTGTAAAGTTAGGTGAGTTAGATTGATGTATCAGCACAGGCGGCGTTAATCTATTTATTGCCCCATTCAAATGCTTGCTCATTAATAATTGAGCCGGTTTACATTAGTGAATATCATAGGTAGAACCAGTTGGTCTATACTTATAGATAAATCACATGCTTTGGTCTTTTTTTTTATTTATTCCATTCTTGTTTCCACATATGAATAATCACAGAGTATCATCAGTAAAAGATTTGCAGTGATGGATTTCCCAACGAACCATAATGCCTAACCGCTAAATAAGCTGATTTGATATCTGACCCTACTGATAAATCATCAATAACTGCTTTATCTCCCTGCTCTGTATTCTGCCTCATTGTTCCAGGTCCGTGTGTTCTGCAGCTGTGTGCCTTCTGTAGGCTTGTAGTGTAAGTATTACAGTGAACGACAGGAAGGATACATTATACATGCAACTTTTCACGGACTGTTTGCAGATGGAAGTGATTACAAAGGAGAAACATGACAATCCAATGTTGTTAAATTGTCTTAATGGATAAAAAATTGTATGAACGGAAAGTTTGTATAATGGCAAACTGGTTGGATTAAAAGTGTTATAGTAAATTATTGCAAGGCTAACGGCTACAACAGCTGAATTACCTATAAGCTAAAGAACGATGCACAGTTGACGTGAATGAAGAATTTTTTAATAATTTTTCAGATTCATTGAAGTTGTATAAAAGTAGGAAACACTTGCACTGTGTTGGTCTGGAAAGATTAGTGCACCACACCCCAGTTAAAGTTTACAGAAATGTGTTCAAGTTGGTCCAAAAACTGAAATCAGACACAACACTTTCACTTTAACCTTGTTGAATTAGTTTTAAATAGTTTTGGATTGCCCAGTGCTTCCCCATTTCTGCATTTCCTATAGTAAAACAATCTTTCTTTAATACATGAATATGAAGGAATGTCCCATCTTTGGCCAACAAGTTGAATGTGTTTGAGAGAACTACGTTGCTGTGCTGAGACGTGTGAACGCGGCGGGCCGGTCAAACACCTTCCCTCCCGTGTGGGAACAGATCTCACATAGGAACTAGACTCTGGGTCAGGGTCATGAACAGACGGAGCGGAGGAAAGGCTGCATATGAACGTCAGCGGGGACCCGACCCCGATCTCTGACCCCCGACCTCCCAGCCTCACAGCGGCTCTCTGTTCCCGTCGGCGTCTCACAGGATGTGCTCTGTCAGCGGTGGCACAAACCTCCTTTGTCGTCTATTCCCTGATTCGCTTTTCATCCCCGCTAAATCTAAGTCTAAATACAATTAACTAAGTGCAATAAGTAATTATTGGGACTTAACCATATTTGAACATATTAAAAGGCCTCTCATTTTGCAGATACTTGGCTGGGGTTTGGTTCTCCACCAGCTCAGAATGCTCTGAGTGGTTGATTTTACATCCAGTCGGGGACCAGATGGCCAGAAAGTGATAAACTTGTGGTCGGCTCCTTTGTCTTCTAAAGCATAACAATGGCCCCTCTGTGGACATATCAGCACTTTCTCCGCTTTCATAAAGTTTAGCCGTCTGACAGCGGAAGTGAGGAAGGTTGTTGGAGCTTCTGTGCTGTAAAAGGAACAAATTCATGTCATTTCAATGCAGGCAGTGGTTATTGTGAGGAAATAGGGCACCCTGCTTATTAGTTGCTCTAACTTTACAGTCGGCCTTCATGTAGTGGCCCATTTGTGAAACAATCTCTCAAACACTTTCCTCCGGGATCATTAAAGTCAATCTTATCTTATCTTATCTTATTTGCTGCGGCTGCTAAGTTTAATGTCTCATAGCCTCCACGGTCTGACTTCTTGTCGCCCAGGCGTTGCTGCTGTGCCCGCCAACACACCGCCGGCCAAGATGGTGGTGCTGTCGCTCAAGATCTGCGTGCGGCAATGCAACGTCGTGAAGACGATGCAGTTCGAGCCCTCCACGGCCGTCTATGATGCGTGCAGGATCATCAGAGAGAGGGTCCCCGAGGCGCAGACCGGACAGGGTGAGCTGTGGAGCGACGCGGAAATGTGCGGCATCAGCTAAAAAAAAAAAAAAGACACAAAAAAACACTCAAAACAGCAACAAAAAAATCATACAGTGCCACTCAATGTATCTTTTTAACCTTTCTACAGTTTGTCACCTTTATTTATTTACTTACTCTAACACAAAACACAAAATGGACTGTACTTCGGAATGCATTGAGTTAAAAAGTTTTTAAAAAATAACCATAAAAGCTAAAGTGATAGAGGAGATAGAGGAGATAGAGTCGCCGCACTTTCATACAGAGAGGATTATTGAGGTTACATTGTGCAGGAAATTTTACCATTAGATCATCCATCCATCCATCCATGTTCTGTACACCCTTGTCCCTATTGGGGTCGGGTGGGTCTGCTGGCGCCTATCTCCAGCTTACAACAGGTGAGAGGCCGGGGGACACCCTGGACAGGTTGCCAGTCCATCGCCGGGCAACACAGAAACATACAGGAAACAAAACCACTCATACACACACTCACAACGTTTTAGACCAGGAATCTGTTTCCAAAAAAAAAACATGGTTTATAGAAATTCTTTGAAAAATGTTTGTCTGTGTTGTAAAGATGTTTTTCTAATAATCTGTCTTTAATAACCTTCATGTGAACCATCTGGTGTTTGTTCTCGCCGGCCCAGCTTCGGATTACGGCCTGTTTCTGTCCGACGAAGACCCCAGGAAAGGGATCTGGCTGGCGTCGGGAAGGACGCTGGACTATTACATGCTCCGCAATGGGGTAAATACACGACTCCGTTTTACTCGCTGCCACTCAGGGTGAAGCTGCGATCATGGCATGAATAATTGCTTTGAACAAAAACCTTAAAGGAATTCATATTAATATAAGAAACCACAAACCGCACTCTAGTTATGTTGGTAGCTTTGTGTGGGTCACACACCAGACGAGGACGTCTGAGCAACCTCAGTAAAACTCATCAGCAGCAACTGTGCATCTCTTAAATTGGTTTCCTTGTTTAGATTCACCAGAGGCATCCCAGGTAGGAGGGATGATGGCGACCATTTTATTTTGAACCAAAACTCAGCCCGTTGTTGCGTCTGGAAGCGTAGCAGCAGGCCCGGGACAGGTGGCCGTTAAATCCAGTTTTCAGGCTTCGGTTTCTTCTCTTCTGCTTGGAAATTATAATTTTCTCTGCTGCAACTTTCACTTCATTTCTTATTTTCTCCTTCATAAACAAAAGCTAAAAAAATTCCCTCTCTTCTGGTTTTGATTGTAATCCTTTTATTTTTTTAAACCCAGCGATTCCCACTTGTGTCTGCACAGGACATTCTCGAGTACAAGAAGAAGCAGAGACCCCAGAAAGTCAAAATGTTGGACGGAGCCGTTAAAACCATCATGGTGGATGACTCAAAAACAGTGGGCGAGCTCCTCGTTACTATTTGCAGCAGAATAGGTACATCATGATCGTAGGATCTGCATCCTTTCTCTTTTTGTAGCGGAATGCACTTTAAAATTAGATTAAGCATTGATTTCTGCCAACCATGAAACTTGATCTGAACAGTTTTTATTGCTTTTGGCGATACAATATACTGTGCCCTGCATAATTACTTACACCCTTATGTACTCATATTTGTTCTTTATGAGACTAGTGTGAAGTAGGTGATCAGAAATGTGGGTCAGAAACACAAATTGCTTAGCCCGAAATTACATAACTAAAATAGGATGTAATGCTTTGAAACTGAATGTAATGTAATGAATTTGTTTGCTTTAAAACTGCGTTTCCTATATTTAGAGTTCAGTTTCTCGTGTGTGTGTGTGTGTGTGTGTGTGTGTGTGTGTGTGTGTGTGTGTGTGTGTGTGTGTGTGTGTGTGTGTGTGTGTGTGTGTGTGTGTGTGTGTGTGTGTGTGTGTGTGTGTGTGTGTGTGTGTGTGTGACACATATCTGGGTCTTCAAGAAAGCCAAATTAATCAAATACAGATGAACAGATTTTATATTAAAACTTCTCTTTACATAAACGTTGGTCTAGAGTTTAGAGTTGAGTTTTTTTCCAAACTGCCACATGTTTCACTCTATAGAGTACAGTGGCTCTACCATTGTGACGATTAACACACTAGTAGATCCACTTATTAAATTAAAACCAAAGAAAAGAGCGTCTAATGCGCATGTGTGCAGCAGAGAGTATCGCTCATGGTCGCTGAATTGTGTGTGTGTTAAAACAAGATGCTCATGGTGTTCCTTATAGCTTATGTCAGCTTTTGCCATGCATTTCTACACGATCCTTGTTGGATTTCTCTACAGCAGCTTGCATCCAGCCTTTTGCATTGCCGCCCACTCGAAACTAAAACCCCATGCCAGCGTTTATGTGAAGAAGAAAAAAAAACACGTTTTATTCTGGTGTGAAACGTAAATCCACCAATCTGTGTTTGGTCACTCTTGCTTTTACAAAGATGTTTGACGCGGAAAAAACACACAACTGTTCAATTGCAATTGAATTAAAGAATGAAACATGAAATAACAAAAATAAATAAATCAAGTTTTAGTTTTTTTAAATCAATCAGCAGATTCAGTCTGATTAAATCGAATTCAGCTTCGGGTTGCATGAGTTACTGTACAAGCATTTTTGTGTTTATTTTCTATATTTGCAAATAAATAAATGAAAGTTGTGGCGTGCATTTGTTTTTAGGCTCTTTATAATCAAAGCTTTCTGTTAAGGCTTGGCACCAGATTAGGTTTATTTGTATAGAACATTTTAGCAGCAAGGCAGAGAGCGCGGCTTCTTCCATGTTTGGTTCTGGTTCTGGGGATGCAGAGTAAGCTGGAACCAGAAGACCTGAGAGATCTGGAAGGTTGCCACCGCGACAGCGGGTCTTTAAAGTATGTTGGAGCTAAGCCAGTCAGTGATTTATAAACTAAGACAAGTGTTTAAATGTCTATTCTCTGAGCTACAGTGAGCCGCCGTAGGCCCTTCAGAACTGGGTTGATGTACTCTAGTTTTCTAATTTTAGTGAGAATGAAAGCAGCAGCGTTCCAGATCGGCTGCAGCCGACCTGTTAAGAGACCGTTGCAGTACTTAATGCAGCTAATGGATGAGTTTCTCTTGTTTTTGTTGGGACATCAGGTCTTTAGTCCAAGGAATGTATTTCAGGTGATAGAAGACCAACTTTGCAATTGTCTTTAGGTGTCGGCCCCAATATTGTTTTCACAAAATATTTTCTCAGGGACGCTAAAAATAAAAGCATGCAACAATTTGCAGATTTGATTGAAAAAATAATATTTAAACTGTGTTATATATTCGTTCTTTGTTCCTTTTGAGGCATGAAAACTGTTTCTGCAAACCACTGTAGGACTTGGTTGAGGTTGAAATATTTTCCCTTCTGATCTCAGGAATCACAAACTATGAGGAATACTCCCTGATCCAGGAGACGGTGGAGGAGAAGAAGGAGGACGGTATGGGTACGTTGAAGAAGGACCGGACGCTGCTGCGAGATGAGAGAAAGATGGAGAAGCTGAAAGCCAAGCTGCACACAGATGATGATTGTAAGTGGGTTTTTTTTTTTTAAAACAACAATTTAACTGATATGGAAAGTTTCTCCACCCAGATAAAGTTGATCCCTTACAAAATAGTCAAGTCTGTGAATTAAATGTTTAATGGCTTATATATATATAAATCTGGATTGGATGTGTATTAAAAAAAAGTTCTCAGCGATGAAAGGCTTGATTGTTATACAGAAGGCGTCTGAACTTCTTCTCTGGTCCAACTTCAGTTTCGGTAAAATTTACAAGCAGTAGTCAGAACGATGAGACTTATCGGGCCGCTAAGATAACAGGAGTCACTGCCTTTAACCTCCACTCCATTTAACGTGTCCGTTGTCGTTTGCCAATCAAACATTTCCCCTCTCCAATTAATGCGAGTTGTTCTGGTTCGTACGCGAGGCATGACGGGCTGTAAAACCGCCTGGAGAGACGAGTGACGGCTCCTCTGGACACCCGATAGAAAGATGAAGGCTGATACCTTAACATCAGCTTCTTTCTTTTGTTTTACCCCAAACTGCCTGTTTTGCCTGCCCAAAATATGCGATTTCTCTTCCTCTGGAGTTTGATCAAATGTGTTTGGTTTATCCCGTGATGTTCACCCTGATCTGTTTACAGTGAACTGGCTGGACCACGGCAGAACGTTCAGGGAACAGGGCGTGGACGAGAGCGAGACTCTCCTGCTCAGACGCAAGTTCTTCTACTCGGACCAGAACGTGGACTCCCGAGACCCCGTCCAGCTCAACCTGCTATACGTCCAGGTCCGCCACACTCTCTGCTGTCTGACAGTGACCTAATGTTAAAGCCTGCCGAGACGGTTAGCTTTGTTTACAGGTTTCTACCAAAGTCTAGTCCGGACAAATGTATTTATATGGTGCAGTTCAAACTGCTTTACATGATAAAAGCATAACGTGTTATTAAGATAATTGAGAACAATCGGGGCCCCATTTTATTAATCGATGGTTTAGATCATTAATCAAAGGCATCTTTATGAAAATTCATACGTCTGGAAATATAATAAAAATATGGGAAATTCATGTTGCAAAGGTAAAGGAAAACTTTAATTAGAAGCAGTTTTGGGACAGAATAACACCTTTATGGCTTCTTCACACCAATTTTCAGACACCTTCCACTATAAGTTAATGCAGTTGGAATATATCTAATGTTCCTCTTTCAGGCTCGCGATGACATCCTAAATGGTTCCCACCCAGTATCGTTTGACAAAGCCTGTGAGTTTGGAGGCATCCAGGCCCAGATCCAGTTTGGACCACACATAGAGCACAAGCACAAGCCTGGCTTCTTGGAGTAAATATCCGGGTTGATCTGATGAGTTCAATCAAGATTCAGCAATGATATGATCTACTCTATCATAAACAAAATGCGTGCACATCCTTAATTACCTCTAATATATGATTTTTTTCCTTTTAAGTCTGAAGGAGTTCCTGCCCAAAGAGTATATTAAGCACCGAGGATCTGACAAGAAAATATTTCAGGTGTGTTAATTTCCTCTCGTTTTTTTGTCGTAGTTTTTATCCTGACAATGATGAAAAAAAAAGTATAAAAAAACCAACCTAAACCCACAGGAACACAAAAACTGTGGAGAAATGACAGAGATTGAAGCAAAAGTGAAGTATGTTAAGCTGGCTCGGTCTTTGCGGACTTACGGCGTCTCCTTCTTCCTCGTCAAGGTGAGTCTCAAGTCACACATTCAGGCAGTTTAACCCCAAGAAAACTGGGACAACTGTTTGGCATTTAGGATGCAATTTTTGCTCTGCCTTGAGCGGTTCGGCGCAGTGTCTCCTCCTGTCTTCGTTAAGTCTTTGAATCTCGGGTTAATCCGGCAGAGCTGAAACAACTCTGGAAAACTTCGGCCGGCAGCTCCTACCCTTTAACTCTCAGGGGGCCCTCTCATAGTTTGCTCACCTCACCTCATCACACCCCATCACGCTCCAACTTTGGTCTCTCCCCCAACAGACGCTTGCTCTTTTCCACAATCTGAATCAAAAAAGAAAAGATTTCTGCATTTAACACAGAATTTCTTCAGTGTGTTATAGAAGAGTTGGATAATGCAGGAAGAGTTTGGAAGCATTTGTAAATAATTACTAAAGAAACTCCTCCTTTTAATGTGTGATGTAGTTGCACATTTTTTAAACTTTAAGGCCCTTTTCTTATTACTTAATTTTGTTTTGACATTAAATATGCTTCTCAATAAATAGAAAAACAAAAATGAAACTCTCCTTAGCTCAGGTCAGATACGTCTTACATCGTTTCTGTTTTGGGTATGTCTCATGGAAGGGAGTCCATATGATAGCCGTTGAAGCACAGCCTTCAGAAACACTCCCACAATTCTCATATGACTCTTTCTTTTACTTCCCACTTTTACCTTTTAAAGGAAAAAATGAAGAGCAAGAACAAGCTGGTGCCTCGGCTACTGGGCATCACCAAGGAGTCGGTAATGAGAGTGGACGAGAGGACCAAAGATGTGATTCAGGAGTGGCCGCTCACCACCGTGAAGAGGTGGGCTGCGTCGCCCAAGAGCTTTACGCTGGTGAGACGGCCCTACGCCCACATTTAGTCCGGAAGCTAAAGTCAGAAAAGCTGCACTGCTTTTAAAATTCAGAAACATGTTTAACAAGAAAAAGTAAATCAGATCTGGAAACGATTTATTCTGTATTTGGATCTAAAAGTTAAATCTGAGCCTATTTTACAATGATATATATATATTTTTTTTCATGCGTAAAAAATGCTGATAAATCCACAGAAAACAAACACAACTTAATTATTTATTAGGACTCTAAACACTCAGATCAGGGTTTTAACCGCATATATGAGTCTGGTTTAGATGCCCTCTAATTAATAGGGTTTGGATGTTTAGAAACAAAATAAGGTTAACACACATCACAGATTGGTTGGAGGGTTAGCCAGGCTAGATTTGACATGCCTTAGTATGTTAGATTTTAAAATGAAGATGACCCATGTTGGATGCATTTACCAAAACAAGAAACAACTACACACTGAGATCAGTTGCTACCTTGTGGACCAAATATGGAAAATTAAAGCCATCTGGTTTTATGCTCATTTGTCCAGAATATTCTGAAGAAAACTGACAAAATGATTTATACTTTTCCTCTGTAAGGAAAATGTAAATTATATAGGAAGACGCTGTAACTTCAACTCTATAACTCTGACTTTGCTCACTAAGAGATGTTTTTATTTTTTTTTACTTCCATTCCTTCTCGTTCATTTATCTCCATCTGTCTCTGAACAAACTCTGTTTTTTCTTTCTTTCCCGTCAATATCTCTCCTCTGTGTCAGCACCCAGAGGTCAAGCAGCTGAACACTCCTGAATCACTCGGATCTCTCACTACTTGATTAACACTGACTACTACAGTATGTGGAGGTTGATTAGTTGTAGTGCTTCGGTCTACATTTGTGTTGCTAATTTAGCGGCTCTTTTTTTTTTCACCTTTTGAATATTTTTTCTTTTTTGGTAGAAATATACTAAAAATAAATGAAGGCTGCAGCCAAATACGTCTCCGTGAAAGCAGTTATATTTCCTGTATTATGGTTTACCTCTAGAAGGGCTCTTGGGTTAATCTGAGTCTCTGCTGCCATGGCTTCATATCAGCCGACACGATGTGTGGTGTTCCTCTTACATTTTCAACAAACTGCATGTTTCTCTCTGTGTGTGCGCGTTCCTCCAGGACTTTGGGGAGTACCAGGAGAGCTACTACTCGGTGCAGACCACCGAAGGAGAACAGATCTCCCAGCTCATCGCCGGTTATATTGATATCATCCTCAAGAAGGTTTGACATTTATCATTTATCCTCCTGAGGGACAAATGTGTGCAGCTTCGATTGATGTCATGCAGCTGAAGTGACAAGAAACATCTTCATGTAAAATGAACATCTGGACACATGAATGTTTTATTCTGATCTTTTGAACAAGAAGATCCTGTCTAATCTCCCGATGTATGGTCTTGTTTTCTGTTTTTTAAATGAAGAGCTGTAATCTGATTTCCTGCTTGTCTGTTATTGTCCCTCTTTCCTGCAGAAGCAAAGCAAGGACCGGTTCGGATTAGAAGGTGATGAGGAGTCGACCATGCTGGAGGAATCGGTCTCCCCTAAAAAGTACGCGGGTCATAACACTGTCTTTTATATTTCGGCGTATTTAAAGATTTTTTTTTTCCATACTGCTAAAAAATATGACGCAGCATGTGCGCGCGCGTCCTGTTGGGGATTTGTAGCGATCTTCTTCTTCATATTCTGTCTGTGCTGTTGCCAAAGGCACCAATCAGTAATACTAGGGAAACATTGCACACCCAACTTTACAAGTCGGTTCTGCAGTGAAAACAAACAAGCCTTTGTTTTCCTGAAGGTGGGAAAATGTTACCCGGTCCGTCCCTATTGTGTTTGAGCTCTCAGTGTCTGCTGTGCGAGATCCAAACTAGCTCAGTGTAATGATAAATGTCTCCTGTACAAAAGAAAAAAGGAAAATAGACTTTCAATATTTAAACCTTGCCACAGAATTTAGAGTCCAAAACCTTTTCCTTATTTTGTCGCATTACATCTATGAAGAAAACCCCCCCAGAATCTATTGTCATTGGATTTGATCTTATAAACAAAAGGTAGCTTGTAAATGTAGAACGGATCATAGCCTGACCTCATAATATCTGCCTTTGTATTAAATGTCTCTTAATGTATTTTACAACGATACAGTTAAAGCTACAGAAGGAAACGTCTGCATGTGGTAGTACAGCACAATGTAATGTAAGAGTTTGGTTGTTGCATGAAAAAGAAGAAGAAACATAAACTACAGTAACATCTTCTTATTGCACTGCGAACAGCATTGCGTTTCAAACACCGACACCACACATCCCAGATGCTGATGTTAGAGTGCCTGTTGTGCTCCTGCAGGTCCACCATTCTTCAGCAGCAGTTTAACCGTGTGGGCCAGGTGAACCAAAGCTCCGTGGCTCTGCCGGGGGTGATCCGCTCCGGCTCCATCGGCACCGAGTCACTCAGCATGGGCACCATGCCGTCGCCGCAGCAGCAGATCACCATGGGTCAGATGCACCGCGGCCACATGCCTCCATT
The DNA here is from genome assembly GCA_032876305.1 of Orestias chungarensis. NCBI lineage: Eukaryota > Metazoa > Chordata > Actinopteri > Cyprinodontiformes > Cyprinodontidae > Orestias > Orestias chungarensis. Next base: position 75,002 of record JAVLVB010000459.1, on the reverse strand, counting down.
GGTAAGGCACGGGTGAACGGCGCTTGATTTTTGACGGCACTGTCATCACATGCTAATGTGTGACAAATTCTTCGTCTGTACTCCAGAGTTCAGCGCAGCAGGCTCTGATGGGAACCATCAACACCAGCATGCAGGCTGTTCAAAAGGCCCAAATAGACCTGGGAGAGGTCGACAATCTCCCGCCGCTGGGGCAGGACATGGTAGAGTCGCTCTCGTTCAGTGTTTCACTCCAGCGAGCATCCAAAGAGGAAACCTGTTTAACACGCTCATGTTTTTAATGTCTGCTCAGGCGTCCAAAGTCTGGATCCAGAACAAGGTGGACGAATCGAAACATGAGATCCACTCGCAGGTTGACGCCATCACTGCAGGAACAGCTTCCGTTGTGAACCTCACAGCAGGCCAGTGGCGCTTGACTCCCGAACCAAATATTGGCTTTGTTTTTTTGTTATTGCGTCTGCAGATGCTATGCAGAAATATAGTTGTTGTTTTTTTTAGGTAGTACAAACCTGAAAGAGCTTAATGTATATTTTAACGAGTCCGTTTGAGGCATGGCATGTTCTGCTGTTAAAATGATTTTGATAGTTTCTTTGGGTGAAGTAGAAATTTTCCATAAGCCTGCTGTTCATTAGAAGCTGTGTAAAATCTAAGAGTTCCCTCATCTAATGCTGTGGTTTGGAGAATGTGGTTTGGCAGTCTCCAAAATACTCCCATCTCAGCCATTTCTTCACTTCTCCCCCCCTCACACATATCTTTTGTGAACTATAATTTGATTTAAGCTGTTGTGAAAACTTCCCACAAGTAAATGTGTTTTTTGTTTTTGCTTTTTTTTTTGCAATCCTCGGCTAACCTGATCCTGTCTTCCCCCCTTTCCTCCCAGGTGATCCCAGTGACACAGACTACACAGCGGTGGGCTGCGCCATCACTACCATTTCCTCCAACCTGACGGAAATGTCCAAGGGCGTGAAGCTTCTGGCAGCACTGATGGAGGACGATGTGGGGGGAGGCAACGACCTGATGAAGGCTGCCAGGACGCTCGCCGGCGCCGTGTCCGACCTCCTGAAGGCCGTGGAGCCGGCCTCCGGAGAGGTGAGCGAAGGCGGGCGGAGCTTTCAAACGCTCTTCCTCTTCCTGCACGTCAGATCTCGTCTGTCCACTGGAGCCGTTGTGCTTCAGACGTGATGCCAAGCAAATCCAGCTTAAACGGCTAATTAAATTTGTCGCCAAGCCGGTGTATCCCGAGACGACGTCTCCCAATCATTGTGTTTCTCCCCCGGCACAAACCTTAACCCGATTATACGAAGACCCTCTTCTGCTTGCTGCTGGCTAACTGAAATATCCTGGACAGTAAAAATTAAAATGGTTTAATAACGCTGCAGGGAACAAATTCTGGTTTTCAAATAGACAGTTTCTGATTGAAAATACATTTGTGTGGGTTTAAACCTTCAATATTTGTCTCCGTGCCACGAATACTAGAATAGAGGAAGAGATTTAAATTCCATCCTCAGGTTGTGGTTGATTTTTTTTTATTTTTGTTTGTTTGTTTGTGTGTCGTTAGCCCAGACAAACTGTGCTGACGGCGGCTGGTAGCATCGGCCAGGCCAGCGGAGACCTCCTGCGCCAGATCGGAGAGAACGAGACGGACGAGAGGTTCCAGGTACATCATCAATCGGCATCTTATCCTGGTGTTTTAGATGTAATCGGAATGGGAAGGTGAAAGGTGTGTGTTTAGCAAAATCATTGTTGCAACTTATATATTCCAGTTTAACGGGAGAATTATGAACATAAACATGATGCAAATCTATTTGAACATCATTGTAGCACCAAACTACAAAAGCTTAAACTTCTAGCTGTCATCCTGGACTACAATTGGACATCAGAACACATCCTTCCCATCAGTCGTCATACTGGGAGAGGAATTTAGCCTCACCTAGCTTTAGGTGAAATCGTTTTTTTTTTTTGTCTGTTCCCGGCTGATAGTTTTGCTGCTTTCAGCTTGTTCCTGCATTTATGCTTCTGTTTTTTTTTTCTATCTGTGCTGTTGCCAAAGGCACCAATCAGTAATACTAGGGAAACATTGCACACCCAACTTTACAAGTCGGTTCTGCAGCGAAAACAAACAAGCCTTTGTTTTCCTGAAGGTGGGAAAATGTTACCCGGTCCGTCCCTATTGTGAACAAGATATGTAAAATGCCGGTTTCCCTGATACCTGGTCAGAAATTTGTGGATATTTCTTTTTTTATTCCTCTTGTCTGTGATTGCAGGACATCTTGATGAATCTGGCCAAAGCTGTGGCCAACGCAGCAGCCATGTTGGTGCTGAAGGCGAAGAACGTCGCCCAGGTCGCCCAGGACACCGTCCTGCAGAACCGGGTCATCGCCGCCGCCACACAGTGCGCCCTGTCCACCTCGCAACTCGTGGCATGTGCAAAGGTAGAAAGAACAATGGGCATTTTATAACTACTTTAATGTATTAGAAACATCATCAAAAAGTGAATATATATTTTATATATTTTAGTAACTCAATTCATGGAGTGAAATGTGTTCATGTTGTAGATTCTTGAAATCTCGTCAGCACCACAGACTGATCTCCATGGTACTCTGCACTGATGCATTAATAAGTAGCCCGGACCTAAACAAAAATAAATGCTGCACCGCAAATGCACACACTCGTCTGCAGGTCAATGTTTATGTGTTAAAAATGTGGTTTTATTGGTATTGCGTTACTTTTATGACCCAACTCCAGTAAAGGTCAGGGGAGTTAAGTTAGTCAAGGTGGTGTTGGAGTGTCAGAGCTGCCCACTGAACGGGAGTTTTTCAAAGCCTTTTGTGTTCATTGGTGTGCGTGATGAGCTGCATTGGTTGGTCTGATGTCCCTCAGTTGGTCCGATTGGCTTTCACACGAGGTGCAGACCCAGTTCCCAGGCAGCCAATCATTCACATGTGCTGGCGTAATCAGATCTGCATAAGAGGGAGAATTCAAACACCCTTTATTATAAAACAAGGATTTGTGAAGATACGACCTCTCCAACGATATCCCTAGAGAAGGGCTGTGATACCGGCTAAGCGACAGCCAGGCAAGCTTGCCGCCATCAGAACAGTGTGTGAAAAGTCAAAACCAGCCGAGGCCTACTGCAACCAATAAACAGCTGCTAATGCTGTTTCTGGATCACTGCTCCTGTAGGAAATATATCCAACCCAGTAAATAAAAACAAAAAGAAGAAGTAGGAATCTACTTAGAGGAACAAACTGGGGGAGCGTCAGAGAATACATTGTCATAATACATTCTTCATGTGCAAGAAGTACACAAATAAAACACAAACACAGTGAAAGTCGCAGCGTCGTAAAGTATTAGGCAGGGTGACGCGTGGTTCACGCTTACATGTGTAGCGGTTGATTCATAGCTGGGTGACATTTCTACCAAAGGTAAAAAAAGTAAAAGATGAAAAGTTTATTTATAAAGCCAGGTCAATTTCATTTAGTCATGTAGTGAATAGATTTTTTTGTTAAATCTACACCTTTGACAATAGTTATTTTCTTCATAATAAGGTAAAAAATCAGGTTTATTTAAACTATCAGCCACATGTGCTGTTTATGTTGTACTACATTGATCCCATTTTGGCTTAGTACACAAAACAAGAAATATGAGGTATGAATTTATCACACTGCGGGTACGAATCTACATTAAAGGGGTTTCACTGTCTGCAATGTAGAAAAAATCAAATAAAACATTAATTGGACACCAAGACTTGAAGCTAATTCTAATTTACTTAGGAGATCTTTTACGCTAACGTTATGAAACATTAATAAATAATCAAAATGGATTATTAACATTCTCTACAGATGATTTGTTTTTCCATAAAGAGTTGGATGTATGATGGTGCTATCGTGTGCCGTTAACCAGTGTGTGTTCCCACAATTTCCAGTTTCCTGATTATACAGCCCACACGTGTTTAATTAGTTTCTTTACGTGCAAAAGAATCGAGTGTTTCAGGAATAAAAGGAGATGAGCTTAAATGTTTTCACTGTCTAGTGCTAGTTCCGCCTTCTTATTTGTCCGCTGCTTGTTTCAGGTGGTGAGTCCGACCATCAGCTCTCCGGTTTGTCAGGAGCAGTTGATCGAAGCCGGCAAGCTGGTGGACCGCTCAGTGGGGAGCTGCGTCCAGGCCTGCCTGTCGGCCACCCAGGACGGCGAGCTCCTCAAGCAGGTCGGCCAGAGCGTCGACTTTAACCAGCTCTGAAGGAAGATTTCTACTGCCCCCATCTGTTTAACTGGGGACGTTGGTGTTGTTTGCTGAAGGTGAGCGCAGCCGCAGGCGTCGTGAGTCAGGCCCTGGCGGATCTCCTGCAACACGTGCGACAGTACACCGCGAGAGGAGAACCCATCGGGCGCTACGATCAGGCTACCGACACCATCATGACCGTCACCGAGAGCATCTTTACTTCCATGGGAGATGCGGGTGTGTGTGAAACCGAGAATCCCGGCAGCACAGAATTAACAATGAAGATAAATCTGGAAAGATCTATAGAGCTAGAGTCTAGAGTCAAGATTTCCATTAATACATAAACATGATCGGGGGGAAAAAGAAATAAGCAAAAGTTTCTATTATTGCTTTAACTCTTTTCTCTGAGTGACGCCCTGTTGTGGCTTAAGTCTCTTCCGGGGCTGTCTTCTCCTCGTCTTTTACTGACACAGTGACGTGTTTGAAGCGACTGCTGTCGGCCGAAAGCACAGAGGGAATCTGACAGCCATGTTAACAAGGATGACAGCCGAGGAAAGACCAGCGGGAAGGAAGAAAATGCACAAAGAATGTTGTTGGCCTGAAGGTCAGCTCAGGCAAATTGATAAGCCAGATAAGAAAAGTGGAACGTCGGTTTTTCTCTGCTGCAGCCTGGTGGATTAAAAACTGCCTTTTTTGTCCCACCTTACAGGAAATAAAATGACAACGGTAAATTATTATTGAATAGCAATACCCGATTATCAGGATCTGGCTGCTAAATACACCACATTTTAGACGGTGGGTAACTTTATAGTGTGGACAAGTTTTGAAACGGTAACAAAAACTAGGCAAAGGTTGTGTTTGAAGACATCCAAATGTCCAGATATCAAACAAAAGCCAAGCTAAAGGTAGTCATTGGCTAAAAAACAAAGTTACATTTACATATTTAATAAAATATGAATAATGAAAAAAAGCTTTAACGTGGGGATACGTTGAAACATCTTCCAACTTTGCTGTAACAGGAGAGATGGTTCGACAAGCTCGGGTTTTGGCTCAGGCGACCTCGGACCTGGTGAACGCCATGCGGTCCGACGCGGAGGTGGAGGTGGATGTGGACAACTCCAAGAAGCTGCTGGCGGCAGCCAAACTGCTGGCCGACGCCACCGCGAGGATGGTGGAGGCGGCCAAGGTGGGCGACAAAAAAACAAACACAGCACAGTAGATTTTAAATACTATTAACTGAGAGAGTTATCCGGTGTCTGCTGCTATTGAAAGTTCAGTCTTTCATTCGCTGTTCTACAATTTAGAATGTTGCTGAAGGCCCTCTTAGCACAAACTTGGGTAATGACAGTGTTGGCATTTTTCCATACCAGGGAGAGAGCCTGGATGTCCTCGTCTGGTGACCTTTTTCTCTGAGGCAGAACCAGGAACCACAACAGTAATGTGCGACTGAGAACAACGCATAAGTGCAGAAATCTGTGCTGTCCTGTTGGCGCCTATCAGTTTCCTGACAAAAGATGACATTTGAAGTAAATCCGTACGATATTAGAAAATGTTATGACAGCGATGATATTGGTAAATATGGCGATGATGATATCAGGTGCGAAAAAAAGCCTGTTTTCTTTTTTTTATTCCCTCCTGTTTATGATCTGTGCTTCTCACTCTGTGTGACCTTTAGCAGGTTTGGTGATGACAATTGTGTGTCAGCAGAGCTTTCGCTGCTTTGAGTCTCAGTCCTGCTGGCTGAATAGTATATCTGTCTTACATTTGTCTAGGATGTACTTCGTTTCTGGATCAATTTAGCATGAAAGTTTTGTATATTTGATTTATTCGAGACTTTTTACATCTATCTCTTTTGTCCTTAAGGATATGTATGTGTATGTAGATATATATATATTTGGTGACTATTCATTATATATAAATCAGCTATATATATATATATATATATATATATATATATATATATATATATATATATATATATATATATATATATATATATATATATATATCAAGGCAAGTTTATTTGTATAGCACATTTTCGTGTACAAGACAATTCAAAGTGCTTTACATAGAAAGAAAGATCAGAAAATGAAATAATAAAATCAGTTTTTAATTTAAAAGAAATAAAATAATAATAATAGTAATAATATTCTCAGTTGCTATGCACAGTTAAACAAGGCTGTTTTCAGCCTGGATTTAAACAACGGCAGAGTTGAAACCTGTCTAACCTCTTCAGGAAGACTGTTCCAGATGTTAGGAGCATAAAACTGGAATGAAGCCTCTCCTTGTTTGGTCCTGACTCTGGGCATCAGCAGGAGGCCACTACCTGAGGTTCTCAGAGTCCTGGCTGGTTCATATGGCTCTAACATGTCAGATATGTACTTTGGGGCTAAACCATGAAGAGACTTGTACACAAGCAAAGGCTGTTTGAAAGTCTATTCTTTGAGTGACTGGAAGCCAGTGCAGAGACTTGAGCACTGGACTAATGTGGTCATATTTCCTGGTTTTGGTCAGAACTCGAGCAGCAGCATTCTGGATGTTCTGAAGCTGTCTTAAGGCCCCTTTAGAAAGCCCAGTGAGCAGGCCGTTACAGTAGTCTAACCTGCTAGAGATGAAATCATGAATAAGTCTTTCTAGGTCTGGTTTATATATATATATATATATATATATATATATATATATATATATATATATATATATATATATATATATATATATATATATATATATATATACTTGCACAGACAGGTGTTATCCTGACTTGCCTTGTCTTTACTTTATCAATCATTATTTTGATTTAAACATATTTAGTTAAGCTGTTATTCAAATATAAAGTAAGGTTCATTTAGAGTGACTAGGCGGTAAGAATTAGTTTTGAAGTGATCACTGTGTTATTATAAATCATTTACATTTTTTTTTTAGAAAATTGATTCTTTGAAAGTGTGAATATTAATATTAAACACCATTTAAAGAACCGGTGTCTGCTAGGTCTGGTTGCTGTCAGATTTCTCGATGCGACAATAAATGTACTAATCCAAAAGAAAGCATGACAATGTGCTTGAAACAAACATTACATCATATGTTTTTGTCTCTTAAACTTCATGAACAGATTTTAATATTTACGGATCTCCTCGGGATAGATAGTTTTCTGTGTGGACGCTTTAAAACTGAATTATTACTGAAAACAAACAACGCGAAATGAGCAACTCAGGTTTTCGGAGCAAAAGAGGGAACCAACTATTTCCTCAGACTCAATTCCTCTGCTCCTCCATCCATCGGATGTCTCCCCACGTCAGTCTCATTATCTGTCGACAGGATTGCGCACTGTATTAATAACGCTCCTCTTCCTCCATGGAAATGGTTAGCACAGTCTAATGCCAGATTTCCCATCATCTCTGGCGTATGTTTAGCTGTGTTAATGTAGGCCAGCCGTTGATTTGCCAACTATTTATTGATTTAACTCCCTTCATTAACTTCTCTGTGGTGGGGTTTTAAATTTGTGTCGAGTTATTGTAGTTTCTTTATTTGTGGGCAGACCAGTACTTTTGTTTGAGGAACGTTCTATGAATTAAAACCATTTTTTAAATACTAGAGCTTGTGTAATGGTAAAACATTGAAATATTACTATTGTTGAGAATGGGTCTAAAATGACTCACATAATTAGTTGTTGTTAAAAAAATGTTCTCACATAGATGCAGAGGTTTTTTTACAACAGCACAACGTGTCGGCTAACACGAATCCCAGCAAACCTGCGGTCCTACATTGACTTTTTGTACATGTCAGAAAAAAAATGATGACTGCCTAAGAGATAACTTAAGATTTTATAGCATTTCTAGGTATTAAGAAAAAAAGCGAACTCAAGTCAAGAGTGGCAGATCACGACATCTTCTGAAATGGATGTAAAACAGGATGTTTTCCAGTTGTTTTTAGTGATTGTGTAATTTACAGAGATGATGGATCTTACAGTGAACGCTGATGTGGGTGTTTGTGTGTGTTCTCAGGGAGCAGCAGCGTACCCTGAAAATGAGGACCAGCAGCAGAGACTGAGGGAGGCTGCGGAGGGGCTGCGCGTCGCCACCAACGCTGCGGCTCAGAACGCCATCAAGAAGAAGCTCATCAACAGGCTGGAGGTCAGCAAGTCTGTTTGCCTTACTGTAGTGTTTCGCCGATACAGGCGTTGTCACTAAATTAGTGTACGAGTTCAGACGAGGGAGATTTGTCAGGTTAAAGCTACATTTTAAAAGTATAAACCTTCAAGCTGATGTATAACACACTTTACATTATGCCCACATTTCTGGATTATTATCATCTGATTTAAGTTTCATGTTTTCAGTAAGCTGCAACTGGAAAATATAATGGATATCAGACATAAAGACATTTAAACATCCCTCTATGTGTAATGATTAGGGGTGACCCGATGCCGATATTGCAGTCTTCATCATTGAACGATACCCATAATGAGCCTATTTGATTTTGGGATTAATCATACAGACTTGCATATTACATTTGAAGTGTAAATGTTAGAAAAAGGATGGATTAAGAGGTGCTACTTGAACAAAGAACAGTAGTTTATAGGAAATTAGCAAAAAGGCTCTTTTAGTGATCACCGGGCTCTGCATGCTCGATGCAAGCTGATGGAACAGACTTCCTGTGTTGGAGTGCCGATATATGAGTTTTTAGTTGCAGGCCGACATAATCTGATATACATTTTGTTTTTTGCTGATGTTGAAAAGATATCAATATTGGAACAGGACTGCATGGACCCTCTATAATGTGTTTTAACTTAGTGATCAATTTGCTAATAAAATATGTGGAATTCTCTGTATTTGGGGTTATTTATATATATATATATATATATATATATATATATATATATATATATATATATATATATATATATATATATATATATATATATATATATATATATATATATATAT
>JAVLVB010000459.1:53075-65743 GCA_032876305.1 Orestias chungarensis | reverse complement strand
TTGTATGGTTTGATGTCCTTATATTGAGTAATCTTTGAGCATGTGGGCATAAAATCCTGTATTGGATGATGGGGGTGAAAAAATAAGATAAATAGTGGGGGGTTTTTTATGTAGTTGTTTATCACCACAGCCTGCATTCTGGGACAGAAAATTCATTTTGGAGGTTGACCCAGGAAAATGATTGTCTCACTTTATAAGACTTTCACACTGCATGTTTTGTACTAGGGCTTTTAAAACGACGTGCAAGTCCAGGTGTCGGCTTTATGATCGCATTTAATGGTGAATGTTTATTTCAACCCCTCAGAACGCTGCCAAGCAAGCTGCAGCTGCGGCCACGCAAACCATCGCTGCTGCTCAGAACGCCGCCGCCTCCAACAAGAACACAGCTGCTCACCAGCAGCTGGTGCAGAGCTGTAAGGTGGGGGATTAGAGGCGCCAGAAAAGTGGCTTTTTTTGCCTCTTTTGAACAGTCTCTGGTTTTTATTTCACTTGCTTGCTGGAGGATTTATAAAGTTGCATAATAGGATTTAACCATGCGCGTCTGTACTGATTTTGTGTTCGGACCACAGGCTGTTGCGGACCACATCCCACAGCTCGTCCAAGGAGTGCGAGGCAGCCAGGCTAAACCGGAGGACCTGAGCGCACAGTTAGCCCTTATCATTGCCAGCCAGACCTTTTTGCAGGTACAGCATTCTGTGGCCTCAGCGCTTCTTACTTTAGTTGCCTAAGGAGCTCTTGAAACTTCATATTCCCCAACTCTTCCCCGAATAACTGAAGTCCCACATTAGAAGCCAGGCAGAAATTATAAATAGTGCGTATGTCACAGGAGGACTCTTTAAAATAGGCCTGCAACCTCGTTTTTGTTTAAAGAAACATTAATAGTGTTGCGTTCGGGGCTACTCGAGGTAAAACAGCTGAAAACAATATTTAGGATACAATGTGTTATTACTCAAGCAAAATTATGTTCCGTGTGCATTTATTTAATAAGAGTTGTGACACTAATTCATCTCCTTTTGTTTCTGTAGCCTGGTAGTAAAATGGTGACCTCGGCCAAGTCGTCTGTTCCCACTGTGACTGATCAGGCTGCAGCCATGCAACTGGGTCAATGTGCCAAAAACCTGGCAACCTGCCTGGCTGAGTTGAGGACGTCTGCACAAAAGGTAGAGCCCAGCGAAAGCAGCCAAGGCCCCACGTTCAGTCATGCAAGAACCAAATCAATGACGCACTTAAAATGTTCTGTTAATACTAATATTTGTATGGTTGCTTTGTTATTCCTCCCGGTGGAAAATATGACACCACTGTCACTGTCTGTAATCATGAATATGTTAATATCTCAATTTAAACCGTGTGAGTACTGCGGCATACAGGGACATGAGATGAGCGGCGCTTACTAGAGCTGAGTATTACTTTCCAGGCTCATGAAGCTTGTGGCCCGATGGAGATCGACTCTGCGCTCACTGCCGTACAGACGCTCAGAAGTGAGCTGCAGGATGCGAGGCTAGCTGCAGCAAGCACCCAACTCAAACCTCTGCCTGGAGAATCGGTGAGAGAGGGTCTTATAAAGTTAACAAACCGCCTCCTACTTCAAATGAAACAACAAAAATTACTTTTCAGTGTTTGCCCCTGTCTCGTTGTTTCAGTTGGAGAAATGTGCTCAGGATTTGGGCAGCATCTCGAAGGCAGTGGGATCCTCCATGGCTCAGCTGCTCACATGTGCAGCTCAAGGAAATGAACATTACACTGGTGGGTTTCTGCAAGATGAATACAGACAAGAAAAGAACGAAAAAAATACAGGCCTAGATGCTATCCCACCTTTTAAGGCATTCATTCATTTGTGTCGTCTGCCACGGTCGCGTGAACCTGTTCCCAGGAATCGCTGCCAGAGAGACTGCCCAGGCCTTGAAGACCCTCGCCCAGGCTGCACGTGGCGTTGCTGCTTCCACCGTTGACCACAAGGCTTCTGCTGCCATGCTGGACTCTGCCCGAGACGTCATGGAGGGCTCAGCACTCCTGATCCACGAGGCCAAGCAAGCGTTGGTGTCTGACGGAGACGCTGAGAGCCAACAGAGGCTTGCCCAGGTGAGGGGGTTCTAGGATTTACTCTAAAACAGAGAATCTCTGAGCAACCGGTTTATTACAGAAATACACTCACCGGCCACTTTATTAGGTACACCTGTCCAACTGCTCGTTAACGTAAGTTCCTAATCAGCATATCAAATGGCAACAACTCGACGCATTTGTGCATGTCGACCTGGTCAAGACGATCTACTGCAGTTCAAATTGAGCTTCAGAACGGGAAAAAAAGGTGATTTAAGTGACTTTGAACGTGGCATTGTTGTTGGTGCCAGACAGGCTTGTCTGAGTATTTCAGAAACTGTTAATCTGCTGGGAATTTCAAACACAACCATCTCTAGGGTTTACAGAGAACGGTCCAAAAAAGAAAAAAAATCCAGTTAGCAGCAGTTCTGTAGGAGAAAATGCCTTGTTGATGCCAGAGGTCAGAGGAGAATGGTCTGTCTGGTTCGAGCTGATAGAAAGGCAACAGTAACCCAAATAAGCACCAACGTATGCAGAAGAGCATCTCTGAACGCAGAAGACCACAGCGGGTGCAACTCCTGTCAGCTAAGAACAAATAAACTGAGGCTACAAGTCGCACAGGCTCACCAAAATTGGACAATAGAAGAATGGAAAAACGTTGCCTGGTCTAATGAGTCTTGATTTTTCCTGCCACATTCGGATGGTAGGGTCAGAATTTGGCGTCAACAACATGAAAGCATGGATCCATCCTGCCTTGTATCAACGGTTCAGACTGGTGGTGGTGGTGTCATGGTGTGGGTGAGATTTTCTTGGCCCTCTTAGGGCCCCTTAATACCAATTGAGCATTGTTGCAACTCCTCATCCTACCTGAGTATTGTTGCTGAACATGTTCATCCCTTTATGATCACAGTGTACAATCTTCTGATGGCTACTTCCAGTAGGATAAGGCGCCATCATGTCATAAATCTCAAATCATCTCAGACTGGGTTCTTGAACATGAGTTCACTGTAATCAAATGGCCTCCATAGTCACCAGATCTCAATCCAATAGAGCACCTTTGGGATGAGGTGGAACGGAAGATTTGCATGATGAATGTGTAACCGACAAATTTGCAGCAACTGTGTGACACTTTCATTTCAATATGGACCAAGCTCTCTGAGGAATGTTTCCAGTACCTTGTTGAATCTACTCCATCATTGATTAAGTCAGTTCTGAAAGAAAAAGGGGGTCCAACCCAGTACTAGTAAGGTGGACCTAATAAAGTGGCCGGTGAGTGTATCAAATTCTTGCATGTGTTGTAATAAAAGGGATCTACTCAATGTTGTACCAAATTTCTAAGAATTTCCAGGGTCTGATCTATTTTTATTTACCAGATTCTGGTATGCTGCCTGAGACCGCGAATTGATCGTTAGCTAAGCCGGGTCACCTTTTCTTCTTACCTCTGTAAACTCTGTGTGTTGTGATCCTGCTGCGTGTCCCAGGTGGCCAAAGCTGTCTCTCATTCCCTGAACAATTGCGTCAACTGTCTGCCGGGCCAGAAACACGTGGACATGGCTCTGAAGAGCATCGGCGAGGCCAGCAAGAAACTTCTGATCGAAACAGTGAGTCTACATCGCTCTCAGTATTCCCTCACTATTTGACTCTCCTGCTGGATCTCAGTAACAAACTCCCCACCTGCATGTTCAGATCCCCCCTGGCACCAAGTCGTTTCAGGAAGCCCAGAATGATCTGACCCAGACGGCAGCGGACCTGAACCAGTCGGCTGGCGAGGTGGTCCACGCCTCCCGGAGCTCCAGCAACCAGCTGGCGTCAGCATCAGGAAAGTTCAGTCAGGACTTTGATGAGTTTCTGGATGCTGGCATAGAAATGGCCGGGCACACTCAGGTTGGAATAATCGAAAATCAGTTCCCCAATTATGTCCAAGTGGAAAACGTCGATATGCGTTTTTCTCAATGGGATTCTTGGTGTTGGACTTTCAGAAAAAGGACGACCAGGTGCAAGTGATTGGTAACCTGAAAAACATCTCCATGGCTTCCAGTAAGCTGCTGCTGGCGGCCAAAAGTCTGTCTGTGGATCCCGCGGCAGCAAATGCCAAAAGCCTGCTCGCTTGCGCCGCAAGGTATGACAACTAAACACAAACAGTAGCTGGAAAAGGTGTTCCTGTCCAGTGCCTAAGTAAAGGTCCTATAATTATAAACAGCATTTTGTTCAGGACGCGTTCTAACTTCAGATTTGGTGATACTGTGTTTCACATGTAAGAGAAAACGTTAAATTCGGATTCATCTAGCCACAGCCTATTCTACCACGTTAAAGTGTTTCCTAAATTGCTTCTGGCAAAGTAAAGAACGTGTCGGCTTGCTTTTGAAGAAGTAAATTATCTTGCGCCAGATCCATCCAAACTTTGAATATCTGCAGGTCCTCTGGTGTTACTATGTTCTTGCTGTGATAAACAGCCTTATCTTGTTAGATTTGTAATTGTATCATTCTCCTTCCTTTAAGTGATAAACTATAGTACAGGGATATGTGGCATGTTCATAGCGTGAAATATTTTCTAAATCCTAACCTTCCTTTAAACTGCTCAACTTGTTCCTTACTTCTAGCTGCTGTGTTTCTTGGTGTTTTTGATACAGTTTGGTTGATAATTTTCACTTCTAGGTGGAGTTAAAATAAGATTTGATTGCACAAAGTTGGAATCTAAATGTTTATGTTTATGCATTTAGGAGACACTGTTATCCAAAGCGACTAACACAGTAGACACAATGTTACAATTATTATCAATCTGACCATAAGCCATCTAGACAAAATCCTAAGTCAGAGTCAGTGGTGACAGGCAAGAGATAGAGGGAAGTACAGAAAGAATAGTAGAGGGGTTATAGAGGTATGGTTAAGAGTAAGTATAGGAGATGGTCTTTGAAGAGATGGGTCTCCAAGAATTTGTTGTTGTTGTGGTGCTTGGTAGGTCATTCCACCATCTTGAAACAACACAAGAAAACAGTCTGGATTATCTTAACCGCGGTGTAGGCACGGCTAGACGACAATCCATTGATGAACGAAGTGACATAAGCCTTTGGTAGAGCATTCAAGTAGATGGGAGCCGTACCCTTAAGCACTTTGTAGGCTAGCATCAGGGACTTAAATTGGATGCAGGTAGCCAGGGGTACCCAGTGAAGCTCAATGAACAAGAGGGGTGACATGAGACGTTTTGGGCTGATTGAAGACCAGACGCGCTGCCGCCTTCTGGATCATTTGACAGGGTTTTACCGTACAGGTTGGGAGACCAGTCAGGATGGAGTTGCAATGGTAAAGGTGGGAGATAACCCTGGACTTAACCAGGAGCTGGGTTGGGTAGCATGTTGGGTTAGGTATGGCATCTTTCTTATGTTTAGTAATGTGAAGCGTCAAGATCGAGAAACGGAGGTAATATGATCTTTAAAGGTCAGCTGGTCATCAAGCATGACACCCAAGTTTCTTGCTGCCTTTGATGGAGTCACAGACAGGGATCCAGTCTCTGCGTGAATATTGTGGTATATAGTTGGTTTTGCTGGGAAAACAAGCTATTCAGTTTTTGAGAAGGCAAAATACTGATAACTAAACCATTTTGTTGTTTTTGTGCTTGTTTTTTTTATTTTCCAGGGCTGTGACTGAAAGCATCAACCAGCTGATCACGCTGTGCACTCAGCAGGCGCCCGGCCAGAAGGAGTGCGACAACGCCCTTAGAGAGTTGGAGGTAAATCTGTTAGCTTCAGATGATTTTCTCTACCTGTTCTCTTGTATGTACGAACATGAGCCACTCTCCCTCTGCTCATTTGTCCATCAGGCTGTCAGGGGAATGCTGGACTACCCCAGTGAACCCGTCAGTGACCTCTCCTACTTTGACTGCATCGAGAGTGTGATGGAGAACTCTAAGGTAGGCCTTTCAGAGCCGGCAGCCTTGTGATCAGAGCACTTCCTGCACTAATCATTGGTTGTGGTGGCGCGTTCTCCAGGTTCTGGGAGAATCCATGGCCGGAATTTCTCAGAACTGCAAGACCGGGGATGTTTCTGCGTTTGGAGACTGCGTGGGCTTAGCCTGCAGGGCCTTGTGTGGCCTCACTGAAGCTGCGGCACAGGTACAGTGGAACCAGAGAGACTTGTACTGTATTTAAACTATATATGGAAGGGATTGTAACTAACTGTGTGTATATTTCATCTCAGGCCTCCTACCTGGTGGGCGTATCGGATCCCAACAGTCAGGCAGGGCACCAGGGGTTGGTGGATCCCATCCAGTTTGCCAAGGCGAACCAGGCTATCCAGATGGCCTGTCAGAACCTTGTGGACCCACAAAGCAGCCCCCCCCAGGTGGACCAATATGCATTCATGCAGCAAATCAACGGACAATGTTTGAAGCGAACAGGATTTCCTGACAACTCCTTTACTGCATTGTTTGAGTTTGTTAGAGAAATCTCTTTTTATCCACGCTCACTTGAAACATGCGGGTTTTCTAAGTGGCTCCTTGGCCAAATTTGTGTTTTAATTGTCACCATTTTTTAATGTTTGGAATTCAAAGTGCTTTCATTCTTACATGAAAGCCCACTATCGAAGTGTATCTCATTAACACATGCATTTTTATTTATTTTGATCTCTCAAGGGTTTTTAACACAGTCACAGATTGTTCAATGCCTGGAAGAGATGCCGTTATAGTACCTGTCTTCTTTTGGCTCATGCTTCCATATATGACTGTGCTTGGCATTTTAATTCTCAGTGGGCTGTCAGTGGTTCCCTTTGCTATCATTTATTGTGTTTTTTTTTTGTTTGTCTTAGGTAGGATGTGTTTTGCAGCCACATTGTTCCGAATGAAGACCTACTTTGAGCTCAAAGCTGCATCACTGAGTGTGTTTTCTTTGTCCATAATGCGACAGGTGCTGTCTGCTGCCACAATCGTTGCAAAGCACACGTCTGCGTTGTGCAACGCTTGCCGCCTGGCCTCCTCCAAGACAACCAACCCTGTTGCTAAAAGGCACTTCGTGCAATCCGCCAAAGAGGTGGCTAATACCACTGCCAACCTGGTCAAAACTATCAAGGTAGGACAGAACTGGGATGGGACAGTGCATCATTGATGGCTAAACTCATTTTCATGACATTAAGATATTAACATTGACTTCTGTGATTGAACCAGCGCTTTAACTGGGTTACTACTGACCAGTACGCAGTACCAACGCTTCTAAACTTTAACCGTCAGCTGAGCAGGACCTTTTTTCTAGCTTACATGGCGTACCTCACCTTATTTTCTTATATTCTCTCTGAGTTCTACACACCTAACAGCTTGAAACGCCCTAAATTAAGTTGATTGTTTTGGCCCACAATGCTTGCAGTACAGAGTACCAACACTTTTAAATCGTACTTACTGGAACAGTTTTTCCAGCTTATGACGCTTACTGAGACCTTTACATCAGTCGGTGTAATAGACACCCTACAAAGCGCGGCGCTGTATTTTGTTGAGGCCAGGCCCAATACTGAGAGGAAATGTATTTTACAGAAGGAAACCTTAACAATAAGGAGCTTATTAAAGTCTTAAAACTGATTACTATTGTTGCATCTCTGCAGGCGCTAGACGGCGATTTCTCTGAGGAGAACAGAAACCGGTGCCGTGTTGCCACAGCTCCGCTCATCAAAAGCGTGGAAAACCTGACGACGTTCGCCTCCAACCCCGAGTTTGCCAGCGTCCCAGCTAAAATCAGCAGCGAGGTTTGGCTATGAGAACATATGGAGCTACTGTTCACACCCTTTGAAGTGTAACGCACAGGCACCCGTTTGCATTTCACCTGAAATGCTGATTTTATTATCTTTTTTTCCCCCCACAAAGGGCTCAGAAGCTCAAGAACCCATCCTCCAGTCGGCACGCTCCATGCTCGACAGCTCCACCTATCTGCTGAAAACGGCACGCTCGCTGGTCATCAACCCCAAGGACCCGCCCACTTGGTCCGTCCTGGCTGGTCACTCTCGCACCGTGTCCGATTCCATCAAGAGTCTCATCACAGCCATCCGGTTAGTAAAGCAGCGATGTTCAGATGTTGAGCTTTAGATTTTTACTGCATTGCCGTGATTCCATGCAGATGTGCAGTTGTTAAAAGTGCAGCCATGTCTCACAATTTTAGGTTATCATTGAAAACTTAATTTATTTTAGTGATCAACGGAAGTCCATTAAAAACAGGACACATGATGCAGATTAGGATGACAACCAAGCTCGGCTTCCTTAAAAACTCAGACGAGATACACTAGTCCATAAAGCAACAGCACAGACAAAGTATTGCATGGACACAGTTTACTCAAGGCTGACATTTGTTAATTACTCATCACTTTATTGATCTTTTGGTATTCCAAGGAATTAATTTTTTGATTTATGTATTTTTATACCTGAAAGTCATCTTAAGAAAAAGAAAAATATTTCAGTGTGTAATGAATCATTATGAGCCAGTTAAATTAATGAAATTAATCAACTTTTTGAAGTTATTCTGATTCTAAAGATGGTGAACTTGCCCAGCCAAGATGATAAAAAACGAAAACAATTTTTGTATCCTTGCTGGTAAATCTTTTCTTTGGCACCTTTTTGCCCCTGACCTTGTTTAGAACTGAGACATACACCACAGGGACTCGACCACCAGCTGCAGATGCTCTGAAACTTTTGGGCTTTTTACTCTTCCCACCCAGTCAGCCGGCTTAGCGCCTCATTTAGTTCTGCCGCTCTTATCTCAGGCTTCCTCGCGGGCTGCAGAATCACAACTATGACTTCGCCACAATGCCCTTATTAGGCTTGGAGAACACAAACAGGAAAGGATCGTTTCTGTCATGCAGAGGTCAATCTCATAACGCTCGTCATCTCATTAGACACAAAACACAAAGATGAAGATTTTCTGCTAGATTTTTGTCACTGTCCCAATGTGGTCAAGTCACAGCTTATGGAGGTGGTGTTGATTTGTTTGTGTGGGTTCTGAGGTTTTTATTAAAATGATATAAAACACACACACACACACACACACACACACACACACTTCCACCTGATTAGCATTTAGCAGTCATAAAACAATAATCTGTAATGCGCCTTCTTTTCTTTTTGGTATAAAGTCCAAAGAACGATTGTGAACAGCATCAATAGACGACAAGGGTTACATTTCATTAAGAGACAGAGGCCAATCTGAAGGAGACAAATGCTGCTGTTTTGCAAAGTTACATTTCTTTTCAGATATTTTTTATATTTTTATAACAACTTAACTCGATTGAGCTTTATAGGGAACCTATCTAGATTGAAAATACATAATACACCTCCATTTAACATATTTATTCTGTCCATAAGGTCCTCTGAGCAGCAGACGGCTCTGAGCTACAAAGCTAATCTGTCCAGCTCGATTTCCTTCCATAAAGAAAAGACTCTTTTTTTTTTTTTTTTCATCACTGAGGATGAAAGTCTGGGAAATACAACAGCTTTTCTCATCTATCCTTCTTTATTTATTCAGGTCTTCCAGTCTTAAAGTTTTTATACCCCGTTTTTGTTGTCTGCTTTTTAGGGACAAGGCCCCCGGCCAGCGGGAGTGCGACTCATCAATTGATAACATTAACAAATGTATCCGAGACATTGAGCAGGCTTCTCTGGCAGCCGTCAGCCAGAACTTACCCAGCAGGGATGACATCTCACTGGAGGTGAGCAGCCAAAGCATGACGGTTTTATTACGTTTTGATCCCATCGGATCATTCAGCAGAATGTCTAAACTTTGACAATCCAAGAATCTTCGTCTTTCTCCTTTGGGGATGTTTGTTTCATGTGGTTTCCTTGTGGGTCGTTTGCACGAACCGTCACATTTGAAATAAACAGGATCAAATGAAGTAATTTAATTTGCTTCATCCCTCGCTCAGGCGCTACAGGAGCAGCTGACCTCCGCTGTGCAGGAAATCGGCTACTTAATTGACCCGGTTTCCATAGCAGCCATAGGCGAAGCTTCCCAACTAGGACACAAGGTATGTGGGCCAGGGTATATATATATAGATATATTTTTTTTTTAAATATGCACCATAGGTTCTTTGAATTAATTGAAAGCCCTTTCCATCAATGCATCAAATATTATGTCCTTAACGTTAATCTGTTTTTATTGAAGTTTTTACATATTGTATGATTCATTCATTCACTAAAAAAAGTTTTGTTTTTCGTGCATTAAATGATATTTTTTAACAATTTATAAAGCAACATTAGGAGAAAATTTTATTTTATTTTATAATGAAAGTTTCTAGTAAAATAAGGCCCATAATTGAGGTTCAGATAATTCTGTAAAAAAAACACTAAACAGGACTCCTTTCCTAAATTTTACTTTCCAGATTCCAATTAAAATAGATGTGGTCTTTTAAACTTGGTCTCTTTAAAATGTTAAAGTGCTGAAGGGTGGTTTTACCTGTTGGTCAGGTGACCCAGCTGGCGGGTTACTTTGAACCTCTCATCAAGGCGTCCGTGGGCGTCGCCTCCAAGCTCAGTGACCACCAGCAACAGATGACTTTCCTGGACCAAACCAAAACTCTGGCCGAGTCCGCCCTGCAGATGCTCTATGCTGCAAAGGAGGGTGGAGGAAATCCAAAGGCAGGAAGAGTTTTTTTTTAAATTTTACTCCACTATTTCATGCATTGTTCAAACTGATTCTTCCCTGAACCCAAACATCTGAGATGATTTATTAGGATGGCTAACTGTATGTGTTTTGATTTCTGTGACGCAACTTCATAGGCGGCCCATACCCATGATGCCATTGCGGAGGCAGCTCAGCTCATGAAGGAGGCAGTAGATGACATGATGGTGACGCTGAACGAGGCTGCCAGTGAGGTGGGGATGGTGGGAGGAATGGTGGAGTCCATCGCTGAGGCCATGGCTAAGGTAAGTTGAATTGCTTCACAGCGAACGCGTTAAAACTTTTTTTATTTTCCGTTTTTTCAACAACAAACAACTGTGGGGAGTTTATCCCCGACTGTATCGGAAAAGTATTCCTACACCTTGAACTTGTGCGTGTTTTGTCATGTTACACCGAAAAACATCGAGGGATTTTATTGGGATTTTATGTGACAGAGCAAAACACAAAGTAACATGTTTGAAGACAAACACAGGTCCGTTTTTGTGCCGATAACCCTGGTGCCCCTTGAAGTAACACTTTGTAAAACTACCGTTTGCTGCAGTAGCAGCTCGGCAGGTTTTCTTACTAGCTTTAGAGATCCATCTTAAACTGTATTTCCACCCCGGTCTCATGTCTGCTGTAGTCTTCTACAGGTTTTTATAACTTTTGGTTAGGTCCATCCATTCTTTCTGACCAGTCTTAATGTTTTTGCTGACGAAAAAGCATCTCAGAAGAACCATTCTGCCTCCACTGTCTTTCTTGCTAGTAATTTGATTGTAAAATTCAAAAGTAAGATGTTTGATCCCATCTGATCAGAATCAGAATCATCTTTATTCGCCAAGTATGTTTACACACACAAGGAATTTGTTTCCGGCTGTTGTTAGCTCTCTACAATTTACCAACAAAAGATGCAGTTACAGTATTATACAGCATGTATAAAGTGCAGTGTGGCATGTGAACAACAGTAAACAGCAGTTTAGTTTTTGTTATTAATAAGTTTGATGGCATTAGGAAAAAAAACTGTTACAGTGTCTGTTTGATTTTGTGTTCGGGGCTCTGTAGCGCCTGCAAGAGGGTAGAAGGTTAAAGAGTTTGTGACCAGGGTGTGAGGAGTCTTCGATAATATTTTCTGCCCGGTTTCTGGTCTTTGATTTGTATAGGTCCTGGAGGGTGGGCAAAGGAGCACCGATCATTTTTTCTGCTCTGTCCACCACTCTTTGCAATCTGCATCTGTCCTGTTTTGTGGCTGAACCAAACCACACTGTGATGGATGTGCACAGGACAGATTCAATGACTGCAGTGTAGAACTGTTTCAGCAGCTCCTGTGGAAGACCGTGTTTCCTCAGTTGACGCAGAAAGTACATCCTTTGCTGGGCCTTTTTGAGAATGGAGTTGATGTTGGCCTTCCACCTTAAGTCATTGGAAATGGTAGTTCCCAAGAACCTGAAGGTCTCCGCGGTAGACACAGTGCTGTTGAATATGGTGATGGGAAGCAGTGTCAAAGGTTTCCTTTTAAAATCCACCGTCATCTCTACAGTCTTTAGTGTGTTCAGCTCTAGGTTGTTCTGACTGCAGCAGAGCACCAGCCGATCAAAACTCCTGCCGATATGCAGACTCATCTCCATCCTGGATTAGTCCAATGATCGTAGTGTCGTCTGCAAACTTTAGAAGTTTCACTGTTGTGTCTGTAGAGGTGCAGTCATTAGAGTAGAGAGAGAATAGCAGTGGAGAGAGGACACAGCCCTGTGGTGCACCAGTGCTGACTGTTCTAGTGTCAGAGGTAATATCCCCCATCCTCACCTCTTGTGTCTGGTCTGTCAGAAAGCTGGTGATCCACTGACAGATGGCGGGGGACACACTGAGCTGAGACAGTTTGAGGTTGAGGAGTTCTGGTATGATGGTGTTAAATGCAGAGGTAAAATCCACAAAAAGGATTCTTACATAAGTCCGTGGGCTGTCTAGATGTTCTAAGATGTAGTGCAATCCCATGTTGACTGCATCATCCACCGA
>JAVLVB010000459.1:34591-52975 GCA_032876305.1 Orestias chungarensis | reverse complement strand
GTAGCTGTTTTTGGCTACTCTGATCTCCTTGGTCAGCATGTTTCTGGCCTGTGTGTACAGGGATCTGTCCCCACTTCTGTAGGCATTCTCCTTTGCTTGACGAAGTTTCCTTAATCTGGCTGTAAACCATGGTTTATCATTGTTGTATTTGCAGAAGGTTTTGGTGGGCACACAAACGTCCTCACAAAAGCTAATGTACGATGTCACAGTGTCAGTAAGTTCATCCAAACTGTCGGCTGCAGTCTCAAAAACACTCCAGTCAGTACAGTCAAAACAGTCCTGTAGTTCCTGCTTTGCCTCGCTGGTCCATTTCTTCACGGTTTTAACCACAGGCTTAGCTGATTGTAGTTTCTGCCTGTATGTTGGAACAAGATGAACCAAGCAATGATCAGAATGTCCCAGAGCTGCATGGGGCACAGAGCAGTAAGCATCTTTTATTACAGTGTAGCAGTGGTCCAATGTGTTATTGCCCCTTGTGGGACAATTAATGTGTTGTCTGTATTTTGGCAGTTCGTGGTTCAGTTTTGCCCTGTTAAAGTCCCCAAGTATGATAAAAAGTGAGTCCGCATGTTTCTGCTCCAAACAGGTTATCTGGTCAGCCAGGTTTTTCTGTGCAGCATCCACCTTAGGCTGAGGTGGTATGGAAACACCGACCAAGATAAAGGAGGAGAACTCCAGCGGTGAATAAAATGGCTTGCAGTTAATAAACAATGTTTCTAAATCCGGGCTGCAGTGTTTGTTTAACACTGTGACATCTGTGCACCAGCTTTCATTAATGTAAAAACATATTCCACCACCTTTAGTTTTACCTGAGAGTCCCGTTACGCGATCCGCTCGGTGTAGACGAAAGCCCGGCAGAAGTCATCCACTGTCAGGAACGGATTCGCTGAGCCAAGTTTCAGTAAAACAAAGTGCAGCGGAATGTGCAAAGTCTCTTTTAATTTTGTTAAGGAGAAGCAGCTCATCCATTTTGTTGTTTAGAGAGCGGAGGTTCGCCAAGTGAATCGATGGAAGCGCAGTTTGAAATCCTCGTTGTCTAAGTTTCACTAGCGCACCGGCGCGCTTTCCCCGTCTGCGTCTCCTCCATGCCGCACAGAGAGCCGCTGCTCCACCGACAAAAATGTCCATAAAGCTATCCGAGTTTGTAAAAACAGGCGAGAAACTGTTAGCGTTAAGCTGCCCGATGTTAACCAGTTCCTCCCTGGTGTATGTTATCGGGTTTGCATGACAAAACACACATAAAATAAACAAAAACAAAGAAAAAAGCAGAGAGCGCTGTGCCGAGGCTGCCATCCGCGGCGCCACCTTTATACATAATATACATGATTCATGTCCTTTGGTGGCAAATTTGAAATGGCTTCTTACATGTGTCTTTGAACAATAGTCTTTTCTTGCCACCCTTACACGAAGGCCACCTTTGTGCAACTAGTAGTTGTTTTTTTTGTCAACGGATTGTTTCTTATAAACTAAGGACTGCTGCAGCTCTGCCACAGTTGTCATGGGCCTCTTGGCTGCTTCTCTGAATAAAACGCTTGTCGTCATTTCTGTGAGCTCAGTTGGACACTTCCGTCTCACTAGCTTTAGAATTCATAATATTTCCAGTTTCAAATGACTGGTTGAACGGTTCTCTTTGTGATAACCTCAAAGTTTGAAAACTGTATGGTATCTCACTTCTCTCCATCTGGGTTTGATTGAATTCAACATCATGGATTATTGCTATTTTTAAGTTCTGCGTTGTGAAGATTGGGGATGTATTTGCCTGCGTGACATTCACCACAGTTGATTAGACAGGGATAATTAATCTTCCTACTGGCTTGTTGTATTCTGTAATTCAAGCAGAGCTGATTGGAAACTCTTTTTTTAACATGAACTCATTCACTTATTCAAGGCTGCACATTCCAAGCTGCCATTTCTCTCAGCTGTAAAGGCGAAAATCATGCACTTATAATAGTATAAGCTCCGAAAAATCGCTGCATGTTTTGTCTCTTCTTTTCCGGGGACAAGCACTTCTGCTGTCTAGTTTACTACGTCTACTGCAAACTATACATCTTCATTGCTTTGTTTAAGCCAACATTACAAACTAATGTATCACAAGTGAATATAATTTCTTTCTGATGTTGATTTGCTGAGGAAGTGATTCCTGCACACTCCATAGAAACTTTGTATGGTAGGGGGTAGGTTACTGAAGCTGAAAACATGGATGATTGTTTCTCTCTGTAATGTTTTTCTGTCTCCTGTACAAATACAAAATGTATTTTTATTTTTTTGTTTTTGGAATTTGTGTCCATATCTAGCTGGATGAGGGAACGCCTGCTGAGCCCGAAGGGTCTTTTGTGGATTACCAGACCAATATGGTGAAACATTCAAAGGCTATTGCAGTTACTGCCCAGGAAATGGTAAGCCCTCACAAAAAGTACAACTCCAACTTGAGGATAGTTTAGACGCAGCAACCGTTTTATGTAAACACTTTTGACGTCTAATATAATACCGACTAATGTCTTTTTAACTCTGCTCGTATGTCCATTGTGCGTGTTTATCCATTAGATGACCAAATCAGTGACCAGTCCAGATGAGCTGGGGGCTCTGGCCTCTCAGGTGACTGTGGATTACAGCCAGCTGGCTGTTCATGGGCGGCTGGCCGCTCACACCGCCGAGCCAGAAGAGGTGAGGAGAAAACCACACTCATGAAAAAGCTCAACTATACGAGCCCCGCAAGTGCCAGGGAGAAAAAATCTGTGCACGCAGTTTATTAGCAACAGATAGAAAAGAGAGGGCTCATCCTGAAAGGTCTGCACTTAAAAAGAAGTGTGCCTCACCTGTGCCATCTAGAAGAGCAATGTAGCTCTGATTTTTATTAAGTGGGTCACATGAACTAGCAGCTATTTAAGAAATATGCAACCTTGTTACAGTCCAAATTAATAAAATATATATATAGTGGGTTAAACTTCGAGAAAAAAAGCAATTGTGCCTCATCTGTGAATAATTTTACAGTATTGTTTTGTCGTTGGGTGCCATAACAAGACAGCTACTCATTTTTGTTTCTCATAAGAATGTTTAATTCGGAAATATGTTGACGGTCCCTGAATCAATAACCGCGTTTCCGAGGAGGGAGCGGCTCAGAGCAGCTGGCCGACATCGTGAGTTACTAAATCGGATCAGCTAGAAGCCGCTAAAACCCCGGAGTTCGATCTAACTTCACAGCGGTTACAAAACGCTCACGATGTCCTCGCACAATCTGAGAAGTACTGATTGTAAAAGATTACAAAACTGAGATTTCAGTTGAACAACTATCAAAAGAAGAAGAAGAAGATGTTTGTAGTGTGCCGGTAGCAATGTAGGGGACACAGCAAATACGATAAATTTAGACCTGTGGTCAGTGGAGACAAAGATAGAACCTCGTTCCAATTCAAATCACCCTGAACACACCATTGCTTTGATGAAAGATGGTGATGGCAGCATCATGCTTTGGGGAATAGTTTCTTCAGCAAAAACAACAAAGTTAGTAAGAGTTGAGATGTTTCAGTGCTATTAATATAATTTAGAATTTAATTTAATTTAATATAATTTGTAAGTCAGCAATAGAGTATTCAGATCCACATCCACTTCTCTATCGTTGCAGATCGGCTTCCAGATCAAGAGCAGAGTGCAGGATCTCGGTCACGGCTGCATATTCTTGGTCCAGAAGGCTGGAGCTTTGCAAATCAGCCCTTCCGCTGGGTTCACCAAACGAGAGCTCATTGACTGCGCCCGTGCTGTCACAGAGAAGGTATCAGACTGAGCGGCATGTCTGAAACATTTTCTTGCGAGTAGTACGTACCCCCCCCCCCCCAAAAAAAGAAAAGAAAAGGTTTTATTTGTATATGTGAAGATCGTCAGGTTTTCTTCCTGAGCATTTGTCAGTGGCCAGAGTTATTTCCCGATTCTAAAATGGTTGGAATTTTAAGCTTTACGATGATGTCACACAGATGGAAATCAAGAGATAAAGTGGCTCTTACGAGATAAATTGCATCAAAGTTTAATGAGTAGTCCCCCAAAACCTGATCAGCAAGCTGGGTGTATTACCAATGTTTGCTTATCGACATACTTTCCAATAAGGCCGAGCATTGACTGTCAACAGGTTAGAAGAGACAAGTCACACTGCTGTGCATTTTGGGCCAAATTAAAATCCTGAGTGCACACAAGACTAAATGTTGGAGTTGTGAGATTCATTCCATACTCTTCTTCTGCTCCTGCAGAGTCCATCTGCAGGTTGTACCTGAGGAAGTTAGCGCTGCACAGTGTGGAACATGCTCTCTTCTTCTCTCGTAGCCAGCCAGCCAAACATATCTGCATTGGGCTGGGGTCTCTCTCACAACGGCAGTGTTGAATAACCATGTGTTTATTTCAACCATTGATCTTATCGGTCATTAACCGTCAAACAAAAGTGTGTGAACAACCTAATTAAGCCCGACATTTTCAGCAACTGTGAGTTTCCACACCCCTTGAATCAGCTTAGGTATTCTATGCACACGAGCTTTCAACATTTTCTTGAAAGTAATTAGTTTGTCTTATTAAACTGATATGCAAATACAATGTTCTTGACCATTTCCTTATTTCCCCTGGAGGTAAATCTATAATCCCCTATATATTTATGTATTTGAATTTATTTTCTGTCCCCAGGTGTCCTTGGTGCTGTCGGCCCTCCAGGCTGGTAATAAGGGCACCCAAGCCTGCATCACAGCCGCCAGCGCAGTGTCGGGCATAATCGCAGATCTGGACACCACCATCATGTTTGCATCGGCGGGCACGCTCCATGCAGAGAACGACGAGTCCTTCGCAGACCACAGGTGGGAGAATGAACTACTTGAAGGCCAGCATAATTGAAGCTTCCCCCTCATATGTTCATAATCCAAAACAGAAAGAATAAAGTCTTAGCTGCTAAATGCCGAAGAAATCTCTGACCTTTAAAGATACAGATAACCTATAAAGCTTGAATGCAGAAAGAGTCACTGCATTGTTCATACTTTAGATAAAACTCCACTCAGAATGGAAATTGTTACTGTTTTGAGATGCACTCATTGATTGATTGCTGTGTTACTGGGGCGCCTCCTGTCAGGGGAGTCCTGGATGCAGCACAGTTCAGAGACAGACATATCTGCTGATCCAAGCTGAGACCTGTGACATGGCTCGGTGACATAAATGTTTTCAGGCAGTGCCTCACAAAGGTTGGGAAAACCATGCAGTAACAAGAGCTTTATGAAATACAGCAGAACTCCTCAGCATCGGGTTATGCGGAGATCTTAAGAAACAAGTTTTCTGCATTTTTTATTTGGTTTTTTTTCTCCTTAACAGTAATGGGTAGTTCTGCTAGGAAATCCTAGCGTCTGCCCATCATTCCAAATACCGTTTCAGGTAGTGTTGCAGAAACACTAAAGGTTTTATTTAATCAAGCTAATATCCAAAATTCCTCTGGCAAAGCTCAAACATCTTCAAAGCCCAACTGAACTTTGTTTTCTCCTTTTCGTCTGGGTATCAGGGAAAATATTCTGAAGACTGCCAAAGCCCTGGTTGAGGACACCAAGATGCTTGTGTCCGGAGCCGCTTCCGGTCAGGACAAGTTGGCTCAGGCCGCCCAGTCCTCTGCTAAGACCATCACCCACCTCACTGATGTTGTCAAACTGGGAGCAGCCAGCATTGGCTCAGATGACCCTGAGACTCAGGTAACCATGAGTTGTGAAGTGCTTCATAAGCTTTTGTTGCTTTTCTGCCCTCACGGTAAAAGGTCAGTGAGCCCATCTGCCTTGTTCTGCAGGTGGTTCTGATAAATGCAGTCAAGGACGTGGCCAAGGCGCTGGCTGAGCTCATTAGTGCCACCAAGTGTGCGGCCGGGAAGGCAGCAGATGATCCATCTATGTACCAGCTGAAGGGTGCCGCCAAGGTGAGGTTATCATTCTAAAGCACGAAAATGTATCGATCAATTTCTCCATCTATTCACAAAGAAAATTCAGTGTTACCTTACTACAAAAGAAAAAAAAACTTTTAAAACACATTTTCTAGTGCTTTACTTCTCGTCGTAGGAGGTCTTAGGAAGATACAGATAAAAACACGCACTGAAAAAAACCTGTCATCTTGAAACCCGGAACTTTTCCTTAGAAATAAATAGCTGAGTTCTTTGGTCTGATTCACACCGATTGGACAGCTGGTCTCCTCGTTATCACACCGTGCTGTGAAGATGTCGGTTCTCACGGGTGTGATAACGTCTCACAGACGGTGAGACAACATGCAAGTTTTGTTTAAAAGTGTGGGGGTGGGGCGGTTGAAGCTGTCTGTAGGGTTTTGGGTTAACTGCGTCTTTATTTATAGCATTATTTATTTTGCATATCTGCCGTGTCTGTGAAAGCATTGGGGTACTGATATTTTATTAGTAAATATTTCATGGATTAACAGCAAAGGTATTCAATAAGTTAGAATCATAATTGATCTGTTTTAAGGTTTTAAAGTCGTGTGGATAACAGCTCCCCCTAGAGTCTCAATGTATAATTATTACTAAATTATGTCTTTTTTTTAATGCATTTTCATCTCTACAAAAACTCTGTTTAAAATGACTAAAAACAGTTTTTTTACAGCTACTCTGACCAAAATAATGCTAGAAAATACAAAAAAACAACATGTTTAGATTGTTCCGGCCGTACGTTGAGTGTTTCAATCCCAACAGGAAGCCATGTGTTGCATTGAAGTATTCCGATTTGCCGGCTTAGGTTTTGATTCAGTGGCACGGCGACCACTATGCCTTTGACTTGTGCGATGCATCGCTGTGTGTGGTGTCTGTGCGTTTGTTTGGAAGAGAACGTCTCTGAAAAATGATCGTCTTTTCACCGTATTCCTTTTTAAAAGGACGTGGCAGTTATTTCAGGCGTGGGTGTCTACCCCACTGAATTTCTGAGTGGGGGAGACTCAGTATGACCCTCAGTATGACGCTACCGCCGCCATGCTTTAGAGTTGGTACAGTGCACTTAGGCTTTGAGGCCTGAAAACACTTGTCGTTGCTGTAGTCGACCAGCTCAATCCTCGTCTCCGTTTTAATGCTTCCTCTTAAAACCTGCTGTGTGGTCCGAGCAGGGAGCTGGTGTTAAAAACAACAAGAGTAGTAGGTAGGCTTTCCTTTGACTGTCACATTTGATACACACATGTAGTTTTTTGGTTCCGGCTTTTTACTGATCCATCTCATGAGGGGAACGTTAATTAACTTGGCCATAAAATCAGCACTCCTGTGTGCCAGGTGATGGTGACCAATGTGACGTCCCTGCTGAAGACGGTCAAGGCCGTGGAGGACGAGGCCACTCGGGGCACCAGGGCTCTTGAGGCTACAATCGAGTGCATCAAACAGGAGTTGGCGGTAAGGCCAGACACCAGAGGGAATATTTCACATTCCTGTTGGATGACCAGTATTACATCAGATTATTTCTATGAACATTTATTTAAAGTACATGTTTGGGGTGATGCTGGGAAAGCTCACTAAGTTTCCCGCTCTGGCTTTTGTTGTCCTTCCCATCAGCTGTTTCAGTCCCGAGACGCTCCTAATAAGACCACCACGCCGGAGGAGTTCATACGCATGACCAAGGGCATCACCATAGCTACCGCTAAAGCTGTGGCAGCAGGAAACTCCGCGCGCCAAGAAGACATCATCCACACGGCCAACCTGAGCCGCAAAGCTATCTCTGACATGCTGACGACCTGCAAGGTGCCGAGCCGCTTCAGCCCCCGCCGACAGCTGGCGCATCAGAAAGAGACGCCCTTCCGACAGTTACCATGGTGATTGTTTTGTTGTTTTGTTGCTTCAGCAAGCGGCTTACCATCCCGAGGTCAGCAAGGAGGTCAAAAGCAGAGCGCTGATGTTCGGAGCAGAATGCACAACGGGATACATCGATCTGCTGGAACAAGTGCTGCTGGTGGGTCGGAAAGCATTTCAGAAAGTCTGCGTATGTGAAAAGAAAACCTGCTGCCTTTGGTTTTGCTATAAGGTAGCACTTACCCTGCCTGTGTGAGTGATTTAACTGGCCGGCGTGTGTGTTCAGGTCATGCAGAGGCCCACAGCAGAGCAGAAGCAGCACCTGGCAGCTTGCTCCAAACGTGTGGCGGGCGCGGTCACGGAGCTCATCCAGACTGCCGAGGCCATGAAAGGTATGGGCCACCACCAAAGCACACGCCCACACGCAGTATTCCAGCCATAGACTGCAATGTATTGGGATTTTATGTGACATACCAACTCAAAGTAGATCATAGGTGTGAGTCTCAGCTTTTGTGTGCATTTGTACTCAGCCGGCCTGTGGGGGAATACGTTATTTAAACCTTTTAGAGTTTGAAAAGCTCCTCATGCTCAGTCAGATTGGATGAAAAGTATCTTTGAATACCACATCTTACCTCAAATGATTCAGTGGTTTTAGGTCAAGACCTTGACTAGGCTATTCTAACACATGAATATGATGTGACTTAACTCCTTGATCTGCAGCTCTGGTAGTGTTTACATGATGTGGGGAATACTTTGCTCAGTGTCAAACACCCGTTTTAAAACCATTTTAATCATGTTCCTGTCCCCTTTTTTGTCTCGCCACAGATGGAGGTAAGTCGGCATTGATTTCTGTACTGTAACCTCTTCGAGACTACAGAGTTATTGTGTTTTTTAAACAAACCCACCCACCGCCAGGCTTCTTGAGCACCATTGTTTTTCATGTAACACACTTCATATCCATTTAAAACCCATTTCTTCATTTTCAGCCCCATAAGCTGTGCATGAAGGAGAAATGCTTTTTTTTTCTGTCTTTCCTGTGCTGACAGTTCTGTTGTTTTCTGTTTTGATGGTCTTGTTGATGCATGCTCTGATGCTTGACAGGTTCCTAAGGCAGTATTTGAAGTCTGTATCTGAGTTTAGACCCTAACTATGTGCCTATTTATTGTGCAGGATCAGAGTGGGTGGACCCCGAGGATCCAACTGTAATCGCGGAGACCGAGCTGCTCGGAGCTGCGGCGTCCATCGAGGCGGCAGCGAAGAAGCTGGAGCAGCTGAAACCCAGAGCGAAGCCAAAGGTGGGGGACTTTACGAGACATTACTTAGCTGAGAGATAAAGGTTGGGGGGCGCTGTCAAAGGTTACAAAAACTGTAATATTAGGTCCTATATTAGCAGTGTTACGCCTGGATACGCTGTGGAAGTACGCAATGCAATCTTTTCTTTTTAGATTTGTTACCAACGTTAAGGAGCGACTGTAGAGAACATACTATAATAATTCTAAGGTTTTTCTAAAGATGGGAGCATAGATTCCTCCTAAAGAGAAGCCACACACTCAGTACTCGGCAATTAAAGTTGAACGCTTTAGTTTGCACCTACTTTGAATTGTTCAGAGGGTTATAAGGCCATGCTGCTAACTATTTTTATATTGCTAGATAAACTAGATCTGTGAAGCCAAAGTAATATGTTGCACTATTTGTTGGCACTATTTTGCAATTGCCAGGCAGTTTTCTCTTCACCCTAATCAGCTGAACTGATTAGAATCAATTGTAAATCTTTTGTGCAAACTAATTTAAGTGTCCAAAAGCTGAGTATCATTTTTTTTTTTATCGCTGCAAATACATTTTTGTTATTTACGCGACATAAAAAAATAAACCAGATTAAAAAAAGCATATTAGAGGTGGTGCGCTGTTTAATGAACATATTTGTAACTGCAGTTATAAAGCACCTCTACCTTTTGGAGTAAAATGTTCAATGCCAATTCTTTATCTTTGATCCTATAAAAGTTTTCATGAATAAACAAACATTTCCAAACACGCAAGTTCATTTTTGTGCATAAGGAATGTGCACAAGCCACTGCCAGTTGAGCAGGTGTGGCCAGTACTCTGACGTTCACTTAAAGGGCTTTAAACCATTTGAACAGTATAATTAAAGGTTAAGCGCCGTTCTTTAATAGTAACTTGTTACTAAAATAACTAAAAACCAAATTCTCTGTAAACCATTCTTGCAAAGTATATTGCAAATTCATTATCACTCTTATCACTTTACCATAATATCCTAGTAACGCGACGTCTATCTCAAACAATTTAGTAATGTGTGTCAGTAGAAAGAAACGGTAAATGGGTTGTTTTATTGTCAAAAAAACAGATATAGCCCAGAAACAGTTTTAAAAAACGAAACCGTTACTGAAATGCAAATAAATTTCCAGTACCTGGGTAGACTGCTCTCCACCTGGAGCCTAAGAACAACCACTCTAAGACTTATTCTTGTATTTAAAACAACTCGGCCAACATTTTTGGGCATTGATGGGACTTTGGAACCCCTAAGTTTTATTGTCTTTCTTCATGTAACCGGTACTGTAGTCACTGTAGGGTTTTGGATTATTATTTGGTTTTCTTCTAAAATATCACTTCACCAAACAAATCTGTCCCCCTTCATCTCTTATGAAAACATTTCCTCCCATTTGCCCCCAGCCTCCTTGAGGCGTCACCTTTGTTTACATCCTACTCTCCCACCTCCACCCTCATATTCGTTTTCAGCAATTCATTTCGCATCTACTCACATATATGTTTGAGCTCAGTCTGTCTGAATCTGTTCCCATTTACCCCAACCCCCACACTACCTTGCCCGCCGCCTCCACCGGAGGCCTTCTCTGCAGGGCTCTGTCTGATATGTTTGATATATTAGGTTGTTATTCAGTCCCAACTATATATCAAACATATTCCTACAGTGTCCCGCTCTGTCTACAGACTTGTGGTGTGAATGTGTGTCTGTCTCTGTTTGTGGGAACGTCAGCACGTCTTAAGTACAGACTATTTCCCCCCCAGTTGATCCCGATTGAATTTGTTTGGGTATTTAGTTTTGAAAGTAGTTATGAACTAGTGTTGTGGCATTTCGATGACTGGCCCTCCTTCCGTCCCCAGCAAGCGGACGAGACGCTGAACTTCGAGGAGCAGATCCTGGAAGCTGCCAAATCCATCGCCGCAGCAACCAGCGCTTTGGTCAAATCTGCCTCGGCCGCTCAGAGGGAGCTGGTGGCGCAGGGAAAAGTGGGCTCCATCCCCGCCAACGCCGTGGATGACGGACAGTGGTCCCAGGGGCTCATCTCCGCTGTAAGTGTCGGCTGCTGATGGGATTCGACATCCAGTGGATAAGTGTCGGGTCAAAGGTTTGGCACGCTACCTTTTCCTTGTTTATGTCGCAGGCGCGTATGGTAGCGGCGGCGACGAGCAACCTGTGTGAAGCGGCCAACGCCTCCGTGCAGGGCCACGCCAGCGAGGAGAAGCTCATCTCTTCGGCCAAACAGGTTGCGGCCTCCACCGCCCAGCTTCTGGTGGCCTGCAAGGTGAAGGCGGACCAGGACTCCGAGGCCATGAGAAGGCTCCAGGTATGCTGGGATCTGTGGTGATATCACCAGCGTCTTTCCAGTTTTCAGCAGCTCACACTTTACAATGTTGGAATTTTTTAAATTTTGTCTTGCTGATAACATAATGTATGTAAAGCACGGCTACATGAACAGACTTCCATTTACAGCTTTTTGTCTCCGTCCTGTAGATTGCAGGAAATGCCGTAAAAAAGGCATCAGACAATTTGGTGCGGGCGGCTCAGAAAGCAGCTTTCGACAAAGCGGATGAGGACAATGTGGTCGTCAAGACAAAGTTTGTGGGTGGAATAGCACAGGTAATGTTTTCACACGTCTGTGAAATACACAATAGTCAACTTTATACTTTATTCTTTATTACAATCACTGATAGAGATAATGGATAAACTGTATTCCTTTATAGTACATACACTACAAACTAGAACTTTCCAAATTAGTAGCTCCCAAGTGGTGTTGGGATGCGAACACTGTACCTCCTACATTTGGCTCCCCTGGTAAAGATGTTTTTCAAGAATCAATAATGTTGTTAGAGAGACTTTGACTGTGATCCCAAGATGCCAGTCTGTCCCGCAGATGTTGCACAGTAAGCTGTGAAGATACACCTGCATTACTTCACCTCCATATGCTCTTGTCTTTCCCTTCAAATAGTGAGAAACTTAAAAGAAAACAGTCATTTTTATGCCGTGTTAAGAATCAAATCAAATAAACAACAAATCTTACGATTATTTTAAGATTCTTTTTATTTTTAAGAAAGTGATTCTTATACATATCTATGTTATTGTATTTTGACTTTTGTGATTGGCCAACACAAAGTTGTGAAGGAAAATTTAGCAGTACATTATTATGTTTACAGAAACCCTGCGGGGACAGGAGTTCAACAACGACGACAAACATGCAGATTTAACGTGCAACAGAAAAATATCAAGTTAGAAAAGAGATACAGTTTACCTGGTCTTCCTGGATTTGATTTGATTTTTTCACGACACCATCAGAATAGCTCATGTTTTCGGCTTTAAACATCTAGAGACTAATAGTGGCTGCTCTAATGGAAGGTGACACAGAGGATATCCGTTGCGTTTTGCTCCATAAATCTACACCACACTTCAGAGTTCCCACAGCATGATGACCTTTTTTTTATTTCCAAGTTACAATTATCCACTAGCTTTTGGTTCGTGAAATAAAAAACAAAATTGGAAATGTGAACTTTTACATGGTGTGGTAGCCACCTTTACTATTAGCACAGATTCTCTGTTTTTGTAATTATTCAGTTGTCTTTGTTTTGATCACTGCTGACAAATCCAGGCCGGACACTGGAAGAGAAGTAAAAGCACCTTTAAAGGAAATGCTTTTTAAAGTTCCCATCTTCGTAGGCGTACCTAATTACTTGTGCCCCTTTTGAAATGTATGGTTCTGCGACTTCAGCCATGCCTCCAAAAGCAAACATTTCCGTACCATCTGTGCAGATCATCGCAGCCCAGGAGGAGATGTTGCGGAAGGAGAGGGAGCTGGAGGAAGCCCGCAAGAAACTGGCTCAGATCAGGCAGCAGCAGTACAAGTTTCTGCCCAGCGAGCTACGAGAAGACGCCAACTAGCACCTGCTGTGTGAGATTAGAGCGGTGTGACCAGCAGCTCTGCATTTGGCGCGGCATAACTGGCCAGGCACATAACCCACAGGGACTTCTGTAACTGTTTTCTTGGAAAAAAACAGTAAAGCTTCGGGGGGAAATGACATCGCATGAAAAAGACCTTAAATTCAGCTACAAGTGGGCTTGAAATTCTGCCGTGTGGAACCCAACAAAAAGATGGCGTTGACCTTGCGAAAGCTCAGTCCTCACATTTGCTGTCTAACGTAACTACTTAACCCAGAATGTGACATCCCACCGGACAAACAGCGCAGCTCATATTCGCTCTTGTTCACCCCATGAGCTTTTTTATCGTTTGATGTCTGTTTGCGACTCCGTCGTTGAAGCTTTCAAATGGAGAGCTGATTGTAGTGCTGCTTGCATCGCTTAGCCACATAAATGCAACATAAATCTGAATTTAAAAAAAGAAAAAGCAAACTCCTTTAACATTTCTGTTCTCGGTAATCTCGACTGGGTGAATGTCCGCCAGTTTGCACCTTAACGTCCTGTGAACTGCTGTGGCATGTCTTCGCTTTAATTCAGTGGCCGTTAACCATAATGTGAAGAAAGACAATCCATCTGTTGAAATGTTCTGCTCTGTCCGTCCTACTGACATTTCTCGGCCGCTATGGGGGGGGGGGACCCAAAAAACGTTTGAAGACATTTTTACATATTTCTCAAAGACGCTATGAATATGTTTGACCATGTGTAACCACAGTTACCATGTGAATGTTTTCTTTTTGTCTACACAGGAAAACATGTTACCGCAGCGATTATTTATTAAAACGGGGTAATTTTAGCTAGGAGGGGGATGTTTAGTTGTTGTTTTTTTCTTCCCAAGGTCAGATCTGGTCTCGGTTTATAAAAACCAACAACAGAGGATTGTGTGGCTTCCAGGCTGGGTGTCGGATATTCTCCCAAACCATAAAACAGGTTTATTAATTGATTGTCCTTTAAGGCGATGAGACGAGGTATGAACAATGCAATAATACAATAGGTGCTTTAGGGGGCAGCGTTGGTTACCTTCACGCCATGAAGAGACAAAAAAAGATCCAGGGACATTTTTAGTTTTGTGGTTATTTTTTATTTTATTTTGTTTTGTTTTTTTTGTTTTTTTCTTTAGATTTATTTGGAGGTTTTTATCTTTGTAACCTCTCAGATGGGTAAAGAGCATTACACCCACAGCCATGGAAAAGCATCTTGTTAACTAAATAGTTGATTTATGTGAAGGTATAAAATATTTGTCCGTTCTGCAGATACTTAAACATTTCTAAAGCAACATCCTCACTGCCTGGCGTTAAAAAAGACGAGCAGAAAGTCTTTGCAACAAGATAAATCTCTCAAATGTTTAGCACGCTGAGAGAAAGTCAAGAGTGAAGCAAGTGCAAAGATAATCATTCACGTTCGTCTCTGCAGCTTTTAGTCAGCGGGTAGAACGAGCTTTTGTTTACAGCGTTTTGATCTGTTCTCTAACCCTTGCCTTGTCCTATTTTAGAGGCCATCGTCCAGTCAGAACATTAAACTACACTGTAAAGTTTAGGTACTGCTGTGAAGACGCAAAGCTTTATGCATTAGTTAATTCCCGCCGCCACCTAAACAAACACTCTATCCTGCAGCATATAAAGAACAGGTTTTTTTTTTTTTTTCTTTAGGCAAGTTTGTTCCCAACAATTTCTGGCCCTGAAGCCTCATGTGTGAACATTATAAAAAAAGAGATGTGGATCATCCACCGCTTATCAGTACAGTCTGTAGTGTTATTATTATTATTAGTGCCTTAGTCGTTTACCCATGCAGGGCCTGCTGCTGCTGCAGCGACAGACTCGCGTAGAAGACAAGTTAGGTTCACGTACTGTGGGGTTTTTAAACATACGGTTCCTTTAAGTGCTGAAACAACTGCGCCTCTTTAAGTCTCCACATGTGAAGCCTTAAGCTGAAGGACTGACGGATGGACCGTCTGCCGGATTGGGCAATAAAATGTGTTTCAAGTTCAAAATGTACTATTATAGATATATGAACACATTTATATTGAATTGTATGGGTGTGTAACCAGTGCTTATGGAAAACAAACCCCACCAGGGACAGAGTGTTTAAACCCCTCTGCTTGGTGTTTAATGAAGTCCTTTAAAATTTACAGATGAGGTTTTTGTTCTTTTTGGTTCTATTGCTTTTAAGATCGTTTGAAAGATAAGTGTGCTGTGTGGAGTAATAAAAATGTTCTCTCTACCCGCCGTAGAAATGAAAGTCATTGGCAGCAGCAATAGAGATGAATTATAAGTTAGAATATTGCGAATATTTATCTGGCCTCGATAAAACATATTTTTTTGTATTCACTGAAAATAAAGCATTTCAATGTTATTGCAGTTTTGTGTTTTTTCTTTTGGGGGGGGTCTCTACAGTGGCCTGGAAGTGTCACAGCAAACAAAACCCACAAAACTAATAAATGAAACTCACGGTGCCTTAAATCAAAAGCCACAACACTACAAAATAAACCACAACACAATTAAGTACAACGGAAGTCACGTAACAGGAAGTAGGTCTTTTACAACATCTTTTTTTTTTAATTTCTTTTTTTATTGAATACTTACAACTTTGAACAATTGTACAAGATCACGTGGCAAATACATACGGTACTGATAACATACCTATAAGAAGAAATCAAGTCTTACAGGCTTAAGGCAAACGTAATTATAAGACAGTAACAAAAAAATAAGTAAAACAATAAACAAGATTTTGTCAGACAACAAACAAAGGGATAGCAGAACAACAAAAATAAACAAATAAGTTCAGTTCATTATAGGCGTCCAAGAGCTGCTCTGAAGTGGTTGTCCACTAGAAGCTTTTTAAAGGCTGAAAAATCCAGTTTTCTAGTTCCCCATTTACAGGAGTGAATGAAGAATTTTGTGAGGATCAGCAGGTTGTTAAGAATGAGGTCGGTTCTTCTGTCGCTGGAGGTGGTTCCAAATATTACATCCTCTCTTTTTAAGGGGTGATGTATGGAAAGTTTTGTTGAGGTCCAGTCCCGAAAGTTACTCCAAAATGTTCCAGTTTGTACACAATAGAAAAAGAGATGATCTGTTGTTTCAATGTCGTTGTCACAGAAGGTACAGCTGTTTGTCTTGAATCTTTGTCGTAATAGTTCCCTGGATGGAAAAATGTTATTGAGAAATTTAAAATGAACTTCTTTAGCTTTAGGACTGAGAGGGTATTTAAGGTAAGCCGTTCTCAACGTATTAACCTCTGAATTAGAAAACAAATTTAAAATTTAGTTTTTATTTGATCGGACAGGAGAATATTAAATTAGTTAGATGCTGACGATCCAACTCCAGAGACTTATTTCTGTGTAGCACATATCTTTTATTCCAGATAGGAGTTTGGTGAGGAGTAAAGTTGTGTGTGTACATAAGTTTCCAACACCACAGCACCTGCTTGTTAAGGCAGATAAATTAACAGGAAGTCTGTTGACATCAAAGTCACATCTAAGAACAAAATCTATACCTCCAATTTTTGTAAACAAACCTTTGGGAATACA
This sequence comes from Orestias chungarensis, assembly GCA_032876305.1. Taxonomy (NCBI): domain Eukaryota; kingdom Metazoa; phylum Chordata; class Actinopteri; order Cyprinodontiformes; family Cyprinodontidae; genus Orestias; species Orestias chungarensis. The sequence continues at coordinate 36,460 of JAVLVB010000459.1, read as the reverse complement.
ATGCCAGATATTATTTCCATGCAGAAAAAAATTTCAACCAATTTACATTTAAGTCCACATTTAAACAGGCAAAGTCAGCTTGTAAACCTCCATCTTTAATGTCCATATTTGCTTTCTTTAAGTAGTGGACCCGATTTTTCCGGATGAAGTTAAAGTTTAGCTGATTTATAGCTTTAATGTATTTGTTAGGAATGGCCATAGAATAAGCTGAGTATATGCACAAGGACAGCGACTCCATTTTGGTCAAATGGGTTCTACCAAACAGGGTCGGGTCTCTTTGGAGCCATTTATTTAACTGAGATTTGCAATTCTGTATTTTATTCTCTATGTTAACAGTTTCACTGAGTTTAACATCTTTAGTTATTAAAATTCAAAGATATTTAACTGAGGATTTCATGGGGATACAGTAAGCTTCTGTCAGATCAGAGTCATGAATCGCCATCAGTTCACACTTCTGCAGGTTTAAGGTTAATCCTGATTCTTTGGAGAAAGTATTAATTAATTCAAGTATTTTAGGGGTTTGGTCTAGACTCTTCAAAAAAATGTTGTCATCAGGTAGTTGACTGATTATAATTTGGTCATCCAAAACTTTCAATTTAGGTATATTTGAGCTTTTTACGAAAATACTCAATACTCAATAAGGGTGATAACGCCCTGCTTCATAGTGTGTGGAACGGAATCATTACACAAGATCTCTTTAAAAACCTGGAATATAAATTCTTTTAGATAATCCCAGAAGTGTCTATAGAAATTGGCAGTAAGGCCATCAGGGCACATGATGGCGGTGTCTAGTTCTTCGATATCAATATCTTTGTCGCAGATTTCCTTGAAATCCTTAGAGATTTGAGGGACGAAGCCTTTGACTTGGTCTAGCACAAGCTCGCAGTCTTGGGTTGGTAAAGAAGAGCAATAGAGGTTTTGATAAAAAGTGCTAATTTCTTTTGCAATTAGAATTTGTTCTGTACAATCATTGTTGTTAATAATAAGGGATTGAATGTGTTTTTTAACTTGCCTTCTCTTTTCCAGTCTGCAGAAGTAAGAACTGATTTTCTCCCCTTCCTCAATCCACTTAGCTCTAGATCTGACAAAAGCTCCCCTGGCCTTTCTTTCATAGATGCTGTCTAATTTAGCTTGCAGGGACAGGAGGTTATTTTGACAGCATCAGTCAACATCTGTTTAACGCATAGTAGGTTTAATTCTTTAACTAAACTTACTTCTTCCAGGTCATTGTTTCTTTTTAGGTTTTTGCTGAACGAGATAGAGTAAGCCCGTATCTTATATTTTAGGTATTCCCATTTTTTGTGTAGGTTATTATTGAATAGTCTAAGAGAATATCTTTTACTAGTTCTTTGATTTCCCTGCACTTCAGCTCATAATTTAAGAGATTTGCATTGAATTTCCACTTCCCTCCATGTCGTAAACTCTGAGGAAGAGGAGTAATTAACAGATTAATGCTGCAGTGATCAGAAAGAGGAGTTGGAGACATATTACAGTCTGATGTTAGATTGAGAATATCATCTGTTCCTAGCCAAAAATCTATTGTAGATCTGCTTGAAGCGTCTCATCTAGACCACGAGAATTGTTTTTCGTTAAAATGTTTGTCTTGTTTAGAACTCCTCTCTGCGGCTTCTCTACAGTTACCTACCCAACATCCCATTGAGACGGTGTCCTGCCCACGCCCAAAACCAAATAGATTAAAGATCAATCTAAAAAGAGCTAATCCTGAAAATCTCATACAGATAAAAACAACTCAGATGAAACAAAAATGTACAACTATTAAGTGTGGCTTATTGAACATCAGATCTCTATCCTCAAAATCCTTATTAGTTAATGATTTAATTCTTGATAATCAAATTGATTTGCTTTGTC
>JAVLVB010000459.1:3649-27113 GCA_032876305.1 Orestias chungarensis | reverse complement strand
CTCCATGGACTCCTCTGTTAAAATCCTGAAGTTTGCAGATGACACAACAGTCATTGGTCTCATCAAGGACAGTGATGAGTCTGCTTACAGACGGGTGGTTGAACAGGTTGTCCTCTGGAGCAGTCAGAACAATCTGGAGCTGAACACAGCAAAAACAGTGGAGATGACCGTGGACTTCAGGAGGAGCCCCCCAACCCTGACAGCACTCACCATCCTACACAGGACTGTGATGGCTGTGGAGTCCTACAAGTTCCTGGGCACAACGATCTCCAAGGACCTGTAGTGGGACAGCAACATCAACTCCATCATCAAGAGGCTTCAACAGAGGAGGTACCTTCTGTACCTCCTCTGTGGAAGTTCAACCCATGGCTGTGGAGTCCTACAAGTTCCTGGGCACAACGATCTCCAAGGACCTGTAGTGGGACAGCAACATCAACTCCATCATCAAGAGGCTTCAACAGAGGATGTACTTTCTGTACCTCCTCTGAGGAAGTTCAACCTAGCCCAAGAGCTGATGGTGGAGTTCTACACAACCATCATAGAGTCCATCATCACCACATCCATCACAGTGTGGGGCAGTGCTACCAAAAAACACGCCACCAAGAGACTGCAGCGCATTATCAAGTCTGCAGAGAGGATCATCGGTGTAAAGCTGCCCGCACTGCTGGACCTGCATGCCTCCAGAACCAGGAAGCGTGCAGAGAAAATCATCACCGACCCGTCTCACCCTGGCCGTCACCTGTTTCGGTGCCTTCCATCAGGCCGATGCTTCAGCCAGATGAAGACCCGTACGACCAAGCTACAGAGAAGCTTTTTTCCAACTTCCATTATTCTCATAAACAATTGAACAATTTATTTATATATTTTCATAACTTCTGTAGTTTTTATACTGCACAAAACTGCACTTTAAAAAAAATATAAATTACACATGCTAAATGTTACAAATGTTTCTTTACTGTATTTTTCGTGCACTGCAAGCATCTGTGTAACCAAAAACAAATTCCTTGTATGTGTGAGCATACTTGGCCAATAAAGCTTGATTCTGATTCTGATTATGTTCAACACATCTGGTCCAGACTGCCCGACTGTGGTAAGATGGCCGCCGGTGAGGACGTTGGGGTCTGCGCCATGAGAGATCTAGCCTTTTTAATAGATCTATGCCTCAAACTATCACTTCACAGCAGTTAACTATAAGTGCGGGCACCAAAACTAATAAAGATTTTTAAAATATCGGCGTTACACTTACCGTCTGAGTTACTTCTTCTCCTTCTTCATCATCATAAATTTTATTGGCGGTTTTGGTCCACAATACCTCCACCTACTAGAATGGAGTGTGGGTCAAAATGCTTATCGCTTTCTATCTTGTATGTATCTTGTATGACTATATACCTATATTATATCTTCATGTCGCTTGTCTCCTGCTCCTTCCCTGTACCCTGATAAATAAATGAATAAATAATCGGAGTTTTTAACCTCCTTGTCTTTGAAAAGGGAGGCAAAATACCTACTTCCTGTCACGTCACTTCCGTTGTGGCTAACTTCCGTTGTACTTAATTGTTGTTGTGTTGGGGTTTATTTTGGAGTGTTGTGGCTTTTGATTTAAGGCTCCGAGAGTTTTATTTTTGGAGTGTTGTGGCTTTTGTTCGCTGTGACACACCGGGCCAGCGTAGGTCTCTGACCACCTATTTCCTCATAATAGCACTGTGGTAGTTCCATTCGTCACAAATAGTGACTGCAAATATCTGAAAGGCTCACTTTACTCTTAACATACATAAATAAAATTCATTGCTAACATCACCCGATATTTAAATGGTCCAGCTTTGTAATACTTCCCTCTTAAGTAGATGTACAGCTGATATTGGCGAGGAGAAATATTTTTTAACAAATAGCATCATGAAGATTTCAAATAAGTTGGCAACAAGGATGTGAAGAGGTTTAGAGCAGGGTTGGATAATAACACAATATATCAATCTTTCAACATATCAAGGATCACTATTAAATCCATCAACCAAAAATGGAAAGAATATTACCAGTTCCAACCCCACCAAGGTATGTGAAATTAAAGTATTTCAGTTAGTAAGGAAGGCAGAACTTTAGGAAAACTAGTCTTGCCTTAAAATATGACTTAATGGAATAGTGGCAAGAAATGCTAGAAATCCTATTGTAATGTTTGCTAAAAAACTACGAAACAAAACAACATTTAAAGGACACTGAACATGTGGAAGGTGCTCTTCACCTACCATCCACTTCACAAACATGCACTGCGTTGTGTTTGTCACATAATCAAGGATTTTTCTTGCCATACATCTTCACATTTACATGTTGGTGGTACGAAATTTGAAATTTTGAACTCAGATCCTTTTATATAAGCCAAATAAATAAAATCTTGTTGTTATTTTTCGCAAGGCCCTTATATTCCAATACAATATTTTTCCTTTAGAAAAAGGAAAGTAAATTTTAATCTTGACCAAAATGCTGATTTTGAGGTTTCAAATGTAATTCCAATTCTGTGGTGTGAATCGATGATAATACGAGCAAGTCTCTTTTTCTTTTTTCTGTGTGTTTTGTATAAAACCAATTAATGACTTCAGCATTTCGACACATTTTTCCAGTACGGCTGGACCTGAAGCAAGTTTTTATTAAAATATCTCAATACAGTAAACATCTTATGCTTTACAATTAACGTAAAAAAAAAAAAGAGCAATTTTCTGATTCAAAACTGAAGAATTCACCGTCTGCTTTTGTGCTACAGATTGCAGCATCCCTAAACCCTCTAGTTGTGGTACGAAAACCATGTTCCCGTTTTATTGACAGGACAAGATAGACTTTTGTGTCAGCACAAATCTATTGGATATGTTGAGTCCCAGCTATGTACTGAGACTTGTGCTAAATCTGTCCGGCACTAAAATCGTAGGAGGCAACGTCAATTCCAGTGGCACAGCTGCTAGTGGGACTGAGTTCAAACCCAGCCATCCATCCTTTCATATTGAATAAAATCCACTCGTTGTAATGACTAAACTGAACACTGAGGACTCTTGTATTTTGTGAAATGGCTGACATGAAGGAAGAAAAACCCTGGCTAAAGTAGTGAGGGCTTTGTAGACTGGCAGCGGACAGAAGACAGATCATCTAGTATGTCTATGTTCTTAATCTAATTCTAATAAAAGTCAAGAGGCTGATTCGGTTACTGATGACATGGCAACGCTATTTTCATCTTTTAAAGACACCTGTTGTAACATGGAAGTGTTATGTTTTTGAATGTTTTTATAATTTTAGGGTAATACAAGAAATCGAATCAGGGTGTCTTACCTAGCTACTTAAAACCCTTTTGATAAAACAAGTACAAAATATGCTAATAATTTAGCATAATCTTCTCTTGTGTGTTTTGAGAAACAATGGTAATGTAGAGACTTTATTCCTCTTTGATAGTTAGAATATCATTCAGAGACTCAACAGGTGTATGCAAATGAAACCTATCTTGAAAGTACAACTATTGAACTTCATATGAAATAAACCAAATTTAGCACAGAAGTGTGACAATTTAGTGTCTTTTAAATAAAAATCTAAAAAAGGTGGGGAATATTTATTATTAGGACTCATGTGTCAATACTCTTTACAACCACCTCAGTTATAGCTGCAGACAATAATAATCATCTTGGACACTCCTTTATTTAGCCCCATCCAAGCTCCCCATGCCGTTTCACTGTCTTCAATTGAACTGTTCACTAACTCTAACAAAAAAATCTCTGGGGCCTTCAATAGAACAGTTTGATTTATGTAGAGATTAAATAACATACAGGCAAACTTACTTATAAATTGACACTGAATCTTGCATGATTTCATTTTAGTTAACTTAGAGCTATCATAGTAAAAGTGATCAATTATGTAACACATTTTAGATTTTCATAAAAAAATTTCAGTAGCTTTTCTTAATCTATTTTTCTAAATGTAAAGAAAATAAATTAATGTTTGTGGTTTAAACTGGACAGACGGTGAAATCTACACTTGCAAGGCATCATTTTGCAACACATCTGAGGAGAAGTGGTTCAATAATACACTTCAGCTATTAGAAAATGTTATGAAAAAGATTTGACCATGGGCCAACATGTCAGGTCAAAATTCCCTGTATAATGGGACGTTCGGGGAACCCATATGTCTGTTTTTTTCTGTAATATTCTTTTTAAATAATTTCAATGTACATTTTGTTTAATATGCTGTCTCTTTCATGGCTGGGAATGTGAAAGAAGCCTATTTTTATGAAGAAAATAAAATTCTTCTGCCAGAAATAATGGGGTATCAGAAAAAATGGGGACATATTTATAATGAGCTCATCTGAATCTGTAGCTCCTCATGGTTTTCTGTATTTATTTATATTTAATATAAATAGGAAGTGTTTTGTTTTGACCTGATCAGACAAAAAAACTAATCGTTTGCTGGACCGATTCAACGTGATGATGTTTGTCTCTCTTTTATCCTTTATTCAGAGTGTAAGGGTGACACAGATTGTGCCCTGAGGTACTCTGATCTCTGAGTATGACTGGCACGTATGACTGGCTGCTCCACACTCAATAAAACACATGGCAGGATGACAAAACCTTGACAGCTGACTGGCTTAAAAAAGCTTCACATGAAAGGTGTCGTGCACGCCAGACCTCCAAGGAAATATAACGGCGGGGTAGAAAGTATGTAACCTTAAAAAGATCAGCAGCACGAGTTCTTTATTTGTTCTGTTCCTCTACAAAAATCCCGTTTGGGCTGTTTTTAAATTCTGGTTCAAGTTGTATGAAGCATAAAATTATTCAATAATTGCAAAACTGAGTCAAAACAGGCGCCTTTGAGATGAGATAAAACTTGGGTTTTATCTTTCTAAATCCAGGTTTAGGTGAAATTAAACAGTGCTCTGAAAACATACCTACCTCTTACAGATACCATACTCAAATGAAATCTGCAATAAACTTTTCTTTTTTCAGTTTCCTTTGCATCTGTTTGTGTCTTCTGTCTCTTTAAAACCCCAGTGGCTCTCGGCAGACGGCTGCTTGTACTGAGCCAGGTTTTGCTCGAACTTCCTGTTAAGGGGGAGTTTTTCTTCTCCCCTGTCTCCACATGCATGCTCAGTATGACGGATTGCTGTCAAGTCCTCGACAACTCATGCCATCGATTCCGACGGTGTGAATGCTAGAAGTCAGTGACTTATTGCAATCTAATGGCTTTCCTTAGATTGTAAACTTTTTTTAAACTGATTTGTTTATGCTGTATTTAAGGTTTGAGTGAAATGATTTTCTTGTAAAGTGCCTTGAGACGACATTTGTTTGTAAACCGGCACTATATAAGTAGACTAATTCTTGATTCTTCTTGAAATACCAATATCTGAAAAATAGAACCAGAAAAAGTGAGAAGAACAGTAAAAACATGTGAATGAAACAAAAGACGTTAACCATAACCCTAACAACGGATTCTGCCACCTTTGGTAGCATCATCTGGCAGACCTCACCGTGGGGCGCCCTCCTCTTTGGAGAATAGAATGGACCCAAATGGCTAGGCGGAGGCAGTAGTCGATGTAGATTGAGATCTATCGACAGAATATGGCAATCAGAGGGAGAATAAAAAAACATAGGAGGGTCGCAGAAACACAAGAAGGCTGGAGCACAGATGGACGAAGGCACAGGAATACTGGGATCACAAAGAAGAAGAGGAGAACAGCACGAGGAACCGCGAGTAACAAAGCCAACAGGAGAGCAGGGAGAAAGAGACGCAAGGACTACAGACAAACTAGTGAGTGGATGAATTAACCGGATATTTATACAGGGAGAGTGTATATTGGAACGAAGGAGAGGACCTACTTACTGAACGGGTGAAGCTGTGAGTGATAATAGATGAAGGCTGAAGGGAAGAGAAGGTGAGAAGCAGGGAGAACAACACAGAAAGGAGCGAAGACGGGATGTAAACAATAACAGATGAAAGGAGTACGAGCAAAATAGAGAAAAACTATTAATAAATGAAAACCAACAGAGCTAAAACAACAGCTATCAAAACATGGAAACAAAACTAATAACTAGGGAAACTACATAACATAAAGGAAGCAAAACATACAGATCATGACAACATCCACATCAATGAAGGGCAAGGATCTAGATACTTGGTGTCAGCTCCGTTGCTCGTACTCTTCGATCGTAAAACCCAAATCTCATTGTTGTTCTACAGAATCCGTTAAAGATTTACGGAGACAGGGTCCTTGGCTCCAAAACTGTGAAACCATTTGGCCACCCCAGCTTCATTTTACTGACTCTGTGGGGTTTGTTTTAAACCAACTCCTTTGTTTTTTAGGCTTTTCTATCAAGATTTTATAGTACTTGTTCTGCTTGTTTTTTGTACTTTGTTTAACAGTTGTTTCTTACCTGATGTTTTTTTTTTAAATCAGGGGACAAATTGTCTTGTGAGTAACTTTTTAACCACCATAAAATATTTTCATAAGTTTCGTGACTATACGTCGATTTACAGCTCGTTAAAGGACGCCTCTGTCATTACCCGAGGGGGTCCGTATCGCTTTAACCAGCTCTAAGAAACCTTGAGGAGGGTGGCAGGAACCCTGCCACACAAATCAACTGCAAATCTACTGACTGCATTACTGCATACGTCACTTACCCCCTTTCTTGTATTCAACGTAATTATATGACATTGTTTCGCCACAATTAGATTAATCACCTCATCGCTATTCATCCTGCACGGACACTGGAAACAAAAATGTACTTTTATCCAACTGCAGGTGACCAGGAGATCAGGATTTTTCGTCGCTATGCTCTGGTGCTCATGGGAAATGCAGTCTTCTTCTGGTAAAACACTACTGCTTTTGTCCACATTAGGCCGCCAAAATCAACCAAAACTGAAACATCTTTAGCGTTGCTTTAAAGCCTGTTTTCATGTTGTCACCGAGGTTTTACTTAACTGATTTCTTGATTTTGCGGCTCTAACAGTTCTCAAATTTTTAAACCTCACGTTTAAAAGAAAAACTTAAATATTATCCAATACGGTGGAGTTTTTTTTTTACAAAAATGTAAGAGCCATGAATATTGACCAACCTAACCCTAGGCCCGGTGCAACACAGATTATCAGGTTGTTAAAATCTACACTCAACAAAACACAAGCAGGGCAAAAAGGGCAAAGGTAGAGGAGAATGGAGCATCATGGGAAAGTACAATACTGTTTTAAGGCTCCCTTAAAGATGGTTATTAAAAATATATTATTAATAATAATACATTAAGAGATATTAATACTCTATCTTTAAATGCTTTACAAATCATTGTTAAGTGGATATTATTACCTATTATAATACTTATGAATGAATGAATAAATGATTTAAAGAGACAAAACTGGTTTCTTGCCAAATCTTGGGCTAAATCTGTACACCTATATGTTCAATCTACAGGTGATATATTAAACATTTCAGACTCACTACCTCGAATTTTACAATTAGCAATAGTAAAAACTATTTTTTAACATATAACGTTTTACTTGGTGGGGCTACAGAAAAGGATAGACTTTTATTAGTCAATCATCCACCGGTCCTGGCAGCAGGCTGTGTGTGACAGCTGCAAATCTCCCACAGAACTGTTACACTAAATGCCAAAACGTCTTTAATGTTCCCATCAAACTCAATTGTATCCTCTTAGGCCCATTTGTGAGAGAACTCTGAGACATACATATATATAATCCGCCACAGAAGCTGGTAAGCTCGATGATACGATCCTCTCTGATTGCTGCCGGGCGTTGAGGTTGTGTGGGAGCTGCTGAAATGATCGGTGGCCAGGCTGGCTAACATGACATGCCTCAGAGGGAGAAGGGCTTCGCAGAGGCTTATCCAATCATCTCTACGTGGTGTGCGTGAATAGTTTCGATGCTCTGTATGCTATTGTAATTCATCAGACCTGATCTCTGAATGAGCAAGGATGCAAGTTGGAGATCAGAACTCACCAGGTTTGTTAAAATGAATAATATAAACAGTAAAAGAAATAAGTGCTTGGCATAAAGTTTTATGTTTCACCTTTGTAAGTGATAACTGAGTGAAGATTATCAGCATGTTTCTCCCAAACAACCCCCCCTTAGACAGCCATTACCTTTTGACACTCAATTTCCTTTTGTACGGTGATAGAAATTCAAGACAGGGGGAGGGGGTTTGTTCTCTGACGCCTGCACCCCATGTATAGTCGCTCAAGCGGTCAAATGTCTCGGCAGAGCGAATCAGTGTGGAGATTTCAGATTACAGGAAGGCCCTGTGTGGGAAAAGAGCCCGCAGCTCTTTTACTTATTTGACCCTCAGCAGGCTCTGCGACCACGCACTCCAGCTCGGCGTTCAGTGCGGCTCACACGCTCCCATCTTTCCTCTTCAGTTTCTCAGGTTAGCGAGGACACCAAGCAGCCATGGATGCCATCAAGAAGAAGATGCTGATGCTCAAGCTCGACAAGGAGAACGCCTTGGACAGAGCTGAGCAGGCCGAGTCAGACAAGAAAGCATCTGAGGACAGAAGCAAACAAGTGGGTATCCGATTTTAAACCTGCTTTTGTGCACGAGGTTCCTGAGACACAACGCACAGCAGGTTTCTGCTCCTGCATCCATTTGTGCTTTCATGTGTGTGATTAAGAAATAAAAAAAGCTTTCCTGTAACTGTTTTTATATGCTGTATGAATCTTTATACGTTGAAATTGTAGCTATAAAGTCCTACTCAGGGTGTATTTTACACATAGTAATTTAGAGTATCATAAAAAATTTAAGGATGAGGCAAAGTTTGCTTTATTTAAAGCACAACGAGAGCATTTTTAGTTAACCTTGTGATTGCATGATTGTATGTGGAGTGTTAAAAACCAAACTGTTTGGATTGTTCTGTGCATCAGCTTGATGATGACCTTGTAGGACTGCAGAAGAAGCTGAAGTCAACCGAGGATGAGTTGGACAAATACTCCGAGGCCCTGAAGGATGCCCAAGAGAAGCTGGAGCTCGCTGAGACGAAAGCCACAGATGTGAGTTTGGACTGAGCGGAGGAATCCTGTGAGAAATCAAATGCAGCTCCTTATGTAGATTGCTCCCAATACCCAGGTTACACAATAACAAATAAAAAAAATACGCCTAGGGACTACATAGGAGGAACATAAGGGTGTGGGTAAAATTAGCCTTTATGCTGACTATGGTAATGTCAAAGTTCAGAGGCCAACTGTTGCTTTGAGGTGGATGAATGTTATTGCTGGGGTCCTGTTTCAGGCGGGCGCTTTTACAGGAACATTTAGTCTGGAAAAAACTTCATTGATAGATTAGTGGGTCAGCCCCACTCGGGTGGACTCAAAGTCGTTGATATGGTTTAATCTCTAGCCAATTAGCCCATATCATTTTAATAAAAAATGATATCATCAAAACAACATTTTGCTTTAAGGTACACATTTTTTACAATGTGGCTGAAATTAACTAAGGCCTTTACTTAGTTCTAAATTTAAAGAGTGACCAATTAAGGAATAATAAAATATCACACAGCAGTTGAATAAAGTAACTTTTTTTATATAGTAAGTATTACGTTGATAAATAAACAATGAAACAATTCATACAATTAGAAATAAAACAAAAGCATAAATAACATTTAGTTTGTATCGGTTGTCCAAAAATGTTTGAACAACTAATACAAAGTTTTTTTTTTGTATGTGCATGTGAATATTATACTTGCAAATCAGCCGTTTCGTAAACAGAAATCCTACCTATGTGGTCGGTTAATGCTGTAATGTCTCCGCTTTACAGATAAACAAAGACAAAAACTAATAAAAAAGTCCAACATTTATTTAAACCTAAGCACTACCGTAAAAGTACTTTAGTGTGTCATGAAAATACTGCGGGATTTCTGCAGAAACAGAAAATGATGTCAGGTAAAACCTGCAATTTCCCGATTTGTTCGACCGTGTGTCCTACAGAGTTGGTTGGACACACAGTTGAACTCATAGGACACATAAAAGTTGCCTGTGTCATGCAAGGCAGCCGTGCCTCACATGACACAGGCAACTTCAGCTTAGGAAGACATTAAAAACGTAGAATGACAGGAATAGCTGTGCTGACGAAAGTTTCAGAAAGGGAAGGATTTAGATCCACTAGATATTCTGACAGAGGTGCTGAGGGAGATTAGAATAGTGGAAAAACCTGAGATGCTGTAAAAATTTGAGATTTCCTACCTGGCAGTAAATTGGAATTAGTCTAGATCCACATTTTTTGTTTTTGTTTGAGGTGGAGTACCTGGAGAGAACACACACATTCACAAGCACATGCAAAAGGTCCCAGGTGGGGATTGAAAAAGGACTTTCTTGATGCCAGTTGCCATCAACTGCAGATTATATGAAAAAAAGCAGCAGGAATAGAAAAAATAACCATCAGCGGTGAGCTACATGTTATGTTTAGTAGTGTTTTACACTCTTCAGTCAAGTTCATACTTATTCTTCACAAGATTTAGGAAACATTACAGACATTGTTTAGGTGTCCAATTAATTCAATTACCAGAGCAGGAGTGAACGGGGATGCTTGGGTTTGTGATCCTGGGAGGACTGGCGCAAGTCAAGAGTCGGGGATGCGAGAGAAACAGCAACACGGTTCATTTAAGCCAAAGCGTTAGAAAAAAGCTCCAAACGAAAAGAAAGCAGGACTGGAAATCACGCAGGAACAGCCTGTGGGATGCGCTTTGAATTCAGCGCTGATGTTCCCTGGCTTTCGAGTCAAACCAGTAACTTCCGGCGCTGGTGGAACATCCCAATCCTCATCAGCGGCTGATTAAAGGCGGTGGGGGTGCAGGGATCAAACAGGCGCCGCATCACATCACACCGCGTTGTTCCTGGCGCGAGGCGGCCACGGCGGAGCCACGGGGGGGAAAAGCGGACACACCGAAATAATCATTCATAAAAACAACAGTAACAATCATAGAACAATGGCCGGTGGAAGCTCCCTGGAAGCCGTGAAGAAGAAAATCAAGTCGCTGCAGGAGCAGGCCGACGCGGCGGAGGAGCGCGCGGCTTCGTTACAGCGCGAGCTGAACCAGGAGAGGAGCGCGAGGGAGGCAGTAAGCTGCTCACGAGTTAACGCAATTAGGGCCCCTGGCTGCGGGAGGCTTTAGGTGCAAATCTGGACAAAAGGCGTGGCCGCCGGGGCCCGACACCCCGCCGTCCCTGCTCGAGCGGAGCCGACCGGGTGTCGGACCACGGGCTGAGGTTCGGAGGCGAGGACGGGAGGGCGTCTGCAGGGGACCCCGCCCTTAAGCTCCGGGTACACAGGCGGCCGCTGCGGTGATGACAGGCTGGCGTGAGAGCTGAGGGAGATAAACCCTCAGTGACGGTGCTGCCAGCTCGTTTAAGCATCGGGAGGTGCCTTTATCCGCCTCTAAGCCATTTATAGGGTATAATAATAATAGTGGGGGGCGTTTAGTTTAAGAAACTGTGTCAAAATAGCTAAAACGTCAAAAAATATTGCAGATAAATTCAGCTTACCAGCTAATCAGATCACAAAGTCAACATTATCCATCTTAACCCCCCCCCCCCCCCCCCCAGATGGTCCTGAAGAAGCCCCCCCTGGTTTTAAGGCTCAGACTTGCTTTATGACTGCTTGGCCTGACTGGATCGGATCTGACTGGCTGTGTTGTTGCTCTCTCCAAGGCTGAGGGAGATGTTGCTTCCCTGAACAGACGCATCCAGCTGGTGGAGGAAGAGCTGGACCGAGCTCAGGAGCGCCTGGCCACAGCTCTCACCAAGCTGGAGGAGGCCGAGAAGGCAGCCGACGAGAGCGAGAGGTGGGTGGTGGACATGGTCCTGCTCATCAGCTGGGAATAGTCTTCGTGGAAACCATCATTTGTGACTGCCAAGTGGGGAAGAACTGCACCTGACACATCAGTTAGTGAAATTCTTTAAAATGTCACCAACAGATCACCCACAACTGGGAAGGTGACCATGTTTGATCCATAAAACCAATCGATCTTAAAATGATGGTTCTGAAAAGTAGATATGGTGAAATATTTACCTCTACTTAAAAACCTGGTTCATTTTGCCATTTTTCTTGGAGGCATTAAACAAACAAACAAAAATAATCTGGAAAGCAGATTCACAAATTCAATTAGAAAACTTACTCCAGCAGTTAATAATTATTTTCATATTTGGATTAATCTGTCGATTGTTTTTTACGATGAATTGCTTTTTATTTTATTTTATTTATTTTCCCATATAAGCTATTAACACATTTTTATAGAGAAAAATGAAAATATAATAGAATTTTGCCGTCCATTGCAACTTATTTAACTTTGTTTAAAGGAAAAATTGAGCTCAACAGTGTAAAGTTTGTTTGTTTTTAGGCAAAAAATACAGAAATGAGGTAGAATTTCACACAACTTACTGTGTGTGCAGCATTTCAATGGAAATACCAGCCTGAACAATGAAATTCATATTTTATTTGATCTTTATTCTGAATGTTTAGGAGGAGGCTGACTTAGTTGGGTGGTATTTTTATCACCATGTTTACAACAGAGTTTGTAAGTGTGTGTGAGGGGGGTGGGGTGAGCGTCTTGTCTCGCATGTGTTCCTTTATTGTTGCAAAAGAAACACAAAACTACACACGATAAGTAACGTAGCTCTGCACACACCTGCCAAAACAAAATTAATAACTGAAATCATTAATAGTATTTAGCGCGTTCAGTTTCTTATTGGCTATTGGTTATTTTACCGTGCTACTGTGCTGCTTCTTCCCCTCCTGCTTCACCTCCGACATGTTTTCGTCTTTAAGAAGACCTCGCTTAAAGAAGGCCTCCGCCATCTAGCTCAGGGCAAATGTGTTTATGCCGCCTGAGCCATTCGCTAGTAAAACGAGGCTGATAGGCTAATTTCTTCTTCTACTGCTCCACTGGTAGATCACAGGGTAGCTCATTACTGCAACCTATTGACCACAGATATAACAGATTGTGTTAAAAATAGACGCTTACTGTAAAACGTGATTATAAAACGACTAACAACTGCTGTGGGCATGGAGGAGTCTCCTCTAGCATTCTGTCAAATTTAGCATCTGACTGAAAACATTCTGTTTAAAAGCCGTCTTGTGGAGAGGATTCTCAGAATTGTTTCGAAATGTTCTTGTTTTTATGGACGAATCCTTCCTTGCACCATCATCTCCAGTAGTTCCACAGTCGTCCCCAGAACAGCACCTTCTTTATCGGGTTGTTGAACGCAATTTAAAGTCCCTCGCTACTGCAACAGAAGATGCAAGAAGACATTGCACTCTTTAAAACTGACTTATTGGAGATGCAAAGTATTTTGCTGCAAACCTTTGATGACCTAGGGTTCCTCAGGAAGTCTAGTCTGCTCTGTCCTTTGTTGTAGACGAGCTTTACTATAGCGTCTCCAGTTCAGTCTTTTCTCCAGGCCAACATTGACATTTATACTCCTCCTCCAGCACCTCCACTCCTTGACAGTACATTGTTTTTGAAATTATAAATTTTAAAAGAGAAATGTGTCCCACACCACGCTCCCCCAGCCGTCTGTCATCGGCGTGTTGTCAAACTCTGACTGAATAAGTCATCCTGATTATTTCTGACACAAAGGTTGATATGTTTTCATTCCTCAAGTGATTTTACTGATCACGCTAACCTCTGCAGTCTTCAGTTTTAGGAATTTCTTGTGTAACCATTGAGATTGTTGAGAAATGCCGTGATTGTACGTTTTAAGATTATTCCCAGCACTCGCCTGTGATTTGGTTCTCCTCCCTCCAGAGGCATGAAAGTCATTGAGAACAGAGCGATGAAGGACGAGGAGAAGATGGAGCTGCAGGAGATCCAGCTGAAGGAGGCTAAACACATCGCCGAGGAGGCTGACCGCAAGTACGAGGAGGTGAGTTTCTCTGGTCCTTAATGCCTTCGCTTCACAGTCGGCGCCTGAGAGGATTTTGGAAGTGTTTGCACGGCAAAGTGAAAGAACCAATTAGTGTCTTGGTTGCAGGTGGCCCGTAAACTGGTGATCATTGAGAGTGACCTGGAACGTACAGAGGAGCGTGCTGAGATGTCAGAGAGGTAACTGGCCTGCGTTTGTATCGCATGTTATAAACACCAAGGAGTACATGGCAGTTGTATTAATTTTATTGAGTTTCTTACTTTTATTTGGTAATATCCTGTAAATAGATGAGATCCTCTGGTCAGTGGGTTCGTGACATGGTGAGTGCGCTGTCTGCAAATGATTCATATAGTTCATAGTCGAGTGCATCACTTCCAAGATTTTCTGCCAGTGGGATGAAAGAGGGGACTAGATTGAAGCAAGTTTGATAAGCTAGCGCCATTTCTTAGGCGGCAGGGGCCATGAAACACCCGCCAGACTGGCCTTCTCGCGAGACTGACTGCTGTGCTACAGGAAGCAATAGCGGGAGGGGACCAAGGTCACAGAGGACCGTTACTGCAGAGCGATTGGTGCAAGTGTCAAAAGCACCTATTGGTGAAAAGTTCAGAACAGCGTAAAATAGCCGTCAGGTTTGTTGTTGGTCGCCTTCTTGTAAAAGTCGTTAAATTTGGCGGCATGGCGGCGGACGACACTCAGCGCGCTCGGCGTCGCGTGCAACGGTTTGATGTGGGGTCGTCGTCCTCTTGAGTTTATTGGCGCCTGGGTGAGAGCTCTTTGCTGTGCAATACCGTCACCAACTGGTTAGGAGTGGCAGAGGTCAGAGTGTAGATATTTACACATACACAAGTTGTCCAAAAATGATTTGAAATATCAGTGTTTGACCCACTACAGGATAATTATGTTCACCAACGCTTTACTTGGTTTTTATGACAGCATTTATATTGTGTGCAAATGCAAAATATTAATTTGTTCCTCATAAATGCTAATATATACACAATGTTAAAGTCATGCACACAACCATAAAATGATTGATTAAGTGTAATATTTTAATAGAAAATCAATATCAAATTTGATCCTGAGCCAATAGTTATCTTCATTGAGGTTTCTAAAAAATATTCCAGCCCTACAAGACAACACGACAGCTGAGGACTAGCAAGGACGAATCTCAACCCCTTCCTCACGTTTGTACTCTGTGACCGTCTTAAATAGGATTCACAATGTGCTTTCTTGTTTGTGCTGCTGTAACTCTCAGTAAATGCTCTGAGCTTGAGGAGGAGCTGAAAACAGTGCAGAACAACCTAAAGTCTCTGGAGGCCCAGGCGGAGAAGGTACGCTGGTTAACGTAATCTCACAACAGAGATGAAGATCGGGGCCTTGCAGATTTTCTGACTCGGGTTTTCGTCTGTGACCACAGTACTCGCAGAAGGAGGACAAGTACGAGGAGGAGATCAAAGTTCTCACAGACAAGCTGAAGGAGGTGAGTCGGCTGCGTTCCTCCTGAAGCCTTTTAAGTATCATCCATCCTGTTCTGTTTTTAGTTTGCCCCTTTTTCTTTTAAAGGTCTGCCTTATGATCTGTTTTTTCTCATTAACCCTCTGGACTCCTGGATAAAATTTGCTGTTTTTGATTACTTTTGATTTTATCTTTATATGTTCCTCTAAAAATGTTTACCCTGCATTGCTTGGTATCATTTTGTTTTCAGCACAACCTTCCCTTTGTGGATTTACAGTTTATTACCATATTAACACAGTGGACCTAAAACCACACAAAAAACATACACTTACTAGGAAAACCACGAATATGTTTAGCAAACCATTTTCACAACTTAAAATACAAATATAAATTGTAAATTTTAAAGCCAACATACAATATTTCACAGAACAAAGTAATTTATTACTTTTTTTTGCAGGCGTTACCTCAGGCGTTTTTCTCATTGTACAGCTATTTAAAAACCAATGTAATGTCTCACAAATATGTTTAAAAATTTGTATTGTAAAACTTAGGATGCAAATAGAAATTGTACATTTCAAAACCTCTGTACACTCTTATCACACAAAGAGGTAATTTAACACTACTTAAATAAAATGAAGTAATGCCTCAGAGTTTATGCTTGGCTCTGCTGCCTGAGCCAGAGGAGATGGCGACCTTGTGGGCGTGCCCCACCGCCGCCTCGTCCTCTGGGTGGATCAGACTTGTCGGAGGCTCATTTCGCTCCTCCTCTTTCGCTCCTCCTCATATTAAAAACGACGGCTGAGACACAAACACACACACACACACACACACACAGCGTGAGGAAAATATTCTGAAAAAGTATGGTGTAAATACTTTTATCAGAACTCTGGTTTAAAAACTGATGTATACTTCGAGGTCCCCACTATCTTTACAAGTGAAAACAGCGACTGATCGACGCCATATGTAGTGTGTTCCTGTGTAATTTTGTGGTCTCTGGACTCCAGAGGGTTAAAGCACTCTAATGTCAATCTGTTGAGTTTTGGATGTAAACCTGAACGGCGTCGTGCTGATGTTGCCGTTTTGCTCCACCCAGGCTGAGACTCGTGCCGAGTTCGCCGAGAGATCAGTCGCCAAGCTGGAAAAAACCATAGACGACCTAGAGGGTATGATCGGCCGGTTTCTTTCACTCTTCTTTAAAAAACTATCAGGGATTTCTGATGGTTTCACATTTTAATCAAAATGCTGAGATAATGATAATTAAATAAAGATTTCTCCAAGAAACACTTATAGAAAATACAAAAATCTCAGTACCAAGCAAAGATTCCTCAAGGTTTGTAATTTAATCTACAGGATGCAGAACTTTTTCCCCGGATGCCTTTAGACTACGGGATAAAAAATAGTTGGTGCATGCTGGTAGACATGTGGGCTAAAAAGAAAAAAGGATGAAATCAGTCTTTTTGAAAATCAGAATCACATTTGGAGTAAATAGAAAATCGCTGCAGTTGTGCACTAGTGGAACATTTATTGGTACCTCCATCTAAACCACGAATGAACCTTTTTTTTATTTTCATTAATTGACCTCATTCTGCTATCTTCATGTAATGATGAAAAATTGTGACATTTTCATGTAAACTTGTTTAAAGTTGCAATATTTGGGCTTAGACCTTCTCAGTGCTGCCCTCTATAGGTTGAACATTGACTCCTGTTGGTTCTGTTAGCAAAAACATTACAGTTTATGTATGGAAAGCCGTTTCATTCGAAATTAAATAAATAAATATTTCATGAAAGAAATTAATAACCCAATAAAATTAAATCAATATTTAATATTAATTTAATTTTTTCACAATATTTATTTATTTCAGAATTAAGAATTTGTGTATTTATTTCATAATGGAGTTTTATTTTATTTAGTCACGCTTTTATTTTGTAATGACGCATTACTATTTTAGCAGATTTTTTTTTCAAAACCCCCTTTTTTCATTTAAAGCTCTTTATATTTCATCTTCGTATGTTCAAATGAGGGGGCGGAGTCTTATCTGTGGGGCGCCGCTGGTCCATACTGTTCAAAGGACAGCAACCATTGACATGTCTGACAGCGAAAAAAAATATTACACAGGAGAAGAAGAAAATAGTTGAGGCCATTTTTGGCGGCCATTTATTCAGTGGGCTTGTGGTCTTTCTACAATGTCTGCGAAAAGAAGCATATCCGAGTTGTTGAGAGAAGCTGCTAACCGTCTTGACGGCATGGTAG
The DNA here is from genome assembly GCA_032876305.1 of Orestias chungarensis. Classification (NCBI taxonomy): domain Eukaryota; kingdom Metazoa; phylum Chordata; class Actinopteri; order Cyprinodontiformes; family Cyprinodontidae; genus Orestias; species Orestias chungarensis. Next base: position 9,532 of record JAVLVB010000459.1, on the reverse strand, counting down.
AGCGGCAGACACCTGGTCCAAGTCCCGTACTAGGATCACCAAGCAGTTCAACACATCGTCTCTTGAATGTCTACATCTTGAAGAGCACTTATTCGCCCAAGCGTTTCGAGAAAACTTTCAACACGGCCTAAAATAGTATCGGGAAGTCAATTCATTTTGCTCAATTTCACTAGCAAACGTTCACATTTCATCTTGGAGTTTTCTAATATCATCCATTTTGCCCGCTAAACGAATCAGTTTGAACACACACGGGGAAATCCTTTGCTGTGATTGGTCATAGAGATTGGAGTACTTCAGTTTCAGAATGCTAAAGCCTCATGTCTCTGTCTTCCCACATAAAAAAATATTCAGAATATTAACTGCTGTCCCCATTTCACAAAGAAAGGGGCGGGGTCGAATAGCGTGTCTATAGCAAGACAACCAACAATAATTTAAATTCCTGTTTGGTTTAAAAAAGTAAGCTTAATCTGCTTCAGTAAAGCTGTTTTGATTTTAAGGCCTTTAACTGTTTTTTCTCGCGGTTTAGCCATGTCCGTATATGCACGGTCTAGATTATTTCTCGCTGCGGTGCCGTTTAAAAGTCCCGAGCGTTCGTGGCATGGACCTTGTGAGGCAGGTTTTCTGATTTCCTCGGGAAACAACAGCTGTTGTCTCACCGCAGTCTTGTTTCACATCTTCCCTTCTTACGTTCATAAGTTTAATTTTTCCTTTTACCTCCATTCTCTGACACTTGTTTTCTTTTTGTTTGTTTGTTTGTTTGTTTTTACACCACCCACTGCTACTTAATAACTGTCACAACCCAATAGACGAACTTTACTCCCAGAAACTGAAGTACAAGGCCATCAGCGAGGAGCTGGACCACGCCCTCAACGACATGACATCCATGTAATTTACATCCTTCATTTTGATTTGCTCTTTAGATCCCATTAGGACAATCATCTCAGTAGCTCCCCCGTGTGGCATGTTTGAATGCAGCAATGCCGCTAGTTTTAAATATAGAGGTGTGCGCTTTCATTAACCCTTGACTAACACCTTAGGTTATACTAGGCAAATAACTAGTTTGTGATCCTTTATTTTTTGTCTCATCTGTGCTGCATCACAAGTGTTTATATTTCCATCTTTCAAGTTTAATTTCATCACTTTATTTTCCTCCTCCAACCTCTTTGTTTTTGTTTTCACAGCTAAACATTTTTCACACGTCACTGTGGAAGCTTGTCAAACATCATTTCTCTGCTCCGCAGCTCAGCCCCAACTGTCTCCTATTTATTTATTTTGTCTGTTTCTCGGTTGCCCTGCCATGGCTGCACACCGGGCCTTCGCTGCCAGCACCCTTCGTTCCATCTCCGATACAGACTCTTGAGCCACATTTCTTTCTGTAAAATAAACACTGCTCTGTGTCCAGGCTCCATCTTCCCCCTTTCTTTTGTGAATTTTCTTTCTTTCATTTCTATTTGTCCCGTTTGTGTCTTTGATTTGTTTTGATTGGTAGCTTTTCAAATAAACTCTTTCGCTCATCTCCCATTTATTGTTCATTTCTCCGTTAAGAGTATCAGCACGGAGTTATTGATTGTTAAATAAGTTGAGTGATTACACTGCTGACACATTTTAGCCCTCGTTGAGAGCGGTTCAGAGCGGTTTGTGTTTTCTGCAAAGGAAATAGTTGGAATCACATGGTAGTCTGAACACAATCCTGACTTAAACATTGGTAATTGTTAGTACGATGTGTCCTCCTCCAACAGTGATATTGGATATCGATCCAGTATCAGTGAAAATGACAAACATCAGCTCCTATCAGCCTACATCTTGTTCTAGATTCGTTCTTGATTCGCGCCACGGTTGCAAATCTTTTCATTCATTTTGTTCAGACGTAGAGCCTTCTTTTTTTTTTTTTTAAGTTTAAAGTTTATGTAACTTTTGCTGTTAACTATTGTTCTCTGGGTAATATCACCTATTAAAGCAACTCCAGTAATACGTCTGTTTCATGCAGATATCTGGTCAATATCGGTAACAGCCATAACTCCAGGGCGGAACATTGGTATCGTACTGAAAGTGAAAAGTTGTTTCGGGACATTGCTAATTCTTCCTGCAGCGAACTGGATCTTTTAAGTCGCAGCCTTCTTTACCTTTTTAAGATTGTAAGAGTAACCATGCTTGGCTTTTAGAGATGCTTCTAAAATGTATCTCATGCTACCAAGTCTGGATCACATGTTTCAGGTCTAGGTTTCTCTGTGACAAACACAGGCTTCCTTCTTGGTCTTAAAGTATGTAATACCTGTTTGAAAAGCATTATTTGCATAGTTCCTGCTCCGCCCAAATATCCAAATGTGTATTTGTTTTTTTTCTCCTTGTTCCTTACTCGTCTCCTTAGGTCCTAAATCTGGAGAAGTCTGGAATTTTACACTTGTATAGAATACAGGAGATTATGGCTAATCTAATTACCTCCCTACACTTTGCTGTCACCATTAAATGCCCACAGTGGATTTAAACCTGAAGAGCATTGTCTAAATCACTAAACACAAAGTAACCTTTCAGTGTTTTTTGGTATTTGCGTTCAGCCCCAACGCTTACTTTACCCGCCTCCATGGCTGACAATAAAAACCGCGCTCACATGAAGTTGTTAGACTTCTATTCAATGGGGGTTTCTTTGATCCACCTGCACATTCTAGAAATGGCAAAATGGCTTTTTAGGGACTCTGCCTCACACAACGTAGAATAGGAATATGTAAAGCTTGCTGCCGGTGGCTTGATGGATGTAGTTTTCACCTAAGAAATCAAAGATGGCACGATTATCCTCACTGTTGTATGAAAGTAAAGTTTTCCGTATGTTTCCCTAGAATCAAAACTGCACTAGGCGTCCGTATAGTGTCTGTACTAATCCAGTTGTGGTGAGTCTTTTTCCCCACGACACGTCAATATGGGAATAGAAAGCATCTTCGTTGTCCCAATTTAAACTCCATCTTCAATCTGGGGTGAATTTCTCAAAGAAAAAAGCCAAACTTGGTCCCCAAGTTTTCCAAAACTGTTAAGACCGGCCATCTAAAGGGATCCTTCTCATACGAGTCTTAATCGGAAAGGAAAGCATGACGACCGACGTAGGCTTTTCATAATGGGGATATTAACTTGTAATTTAAACTCATTGGCAACTTTACCTGAGCTGTTTCTTCTCAGTCTGTCCAATAAATGGAAACGTGAGTTCTGCTGTCCCTCCTCAACCTTTTGTATAAAACTTAAATTATAATCTTACCTCAAGACCAAATGAGCAGTCTTAATTTGGCATGTAGTTTTACCAGCAATCATCTAACAGCCTTATACCTTTTCCCACTAACTCTGTCTTTATGTACTAACTTGTCTTTTGTCTCTTTCCCTTTTCTCTTACCGCTTTCTGACTGTCAAGACCATCTATACAAGCAGCTTGAGAAAAACCGTCTTCTGACCAATGAACTGAGAGTAGCCTTAAACGAAGCCTGACCTAGATAGGGTTCGCTTTACGCTGGAACTTTTTAGTTTTTCCTGACAAGAGCTTTGTGGATTTGTTAGATTAGGCAGGTTCAAATATTCATATCAATCACGCAGGAATCTATACAACTGTCACATTTTATGCCATGTCCACTCAAGCATGTGTCAAAGGTGAGTATTCGGAAGGTAATCGTGCTTGGAGAGCGTTGCCAGTGTTTTGTTCTGTTCACCGAATGAGCAATTTTAAGTTTATTATGCTGCAGGCTTGACTTGATCTGCCTTGTTGCCACCGGCGTGAGTCACTTTTACACGTAGCTTATCATTTATCATATAGATCATCATAACACGAATCATGAAGAATAGTCTTCTACCTCTAATAGCTAATACCAGAGTGTTAATGCTAGAACTGCTCTGAAATCCACACAGCCTTAATAGACCGGAGTGTCAAAAATGTATATATATTTGTTTTTTTTATTAATATTATGATTATAATTGTGGATGAGCAACTTTATAGTTTCACTAAATGTGTTGCTTTGAGTCTACACTTCACCATTGCAAATAGCTTGAGTGAAACCTTAACAAATGTATACGACACTTAATCTGGGCGTGTGGTTCTGGTTGGCAGCATGAAACTCAGCACACGTACTTGGTAGTAAACACTTAAGGGGAGAAACTTTTACAAGATTTGTTCAGCATGTACGAACCTCAGCCATGTATATTTCTCTGCACTGTTTTTTTTTTATATATATGTTCTCCACTTAAACTGATTTAACACTGTATTGGCAGACAAACTCACGCGCACTAGAGAAGAGGGCCTGAGCACTAAGCAGATGATGGATCAGACCCTAATGGAGATGGTTAATATTTGACCCCGCTCTCTTCCCCTCCACTGCCCGACTTCAGATTTTCCAAGCAGACATCTGGGTCTGTGTTTATTTGTACGTCCGCCACTACAGAAAACACGAGCTCTGTGTGAAGTAGCAGGACGAGCATTGAGCCACAGCTCGGCTGTATTGTTTATGTTGCACGCTCTGTTTCAGTCTTAGTAGTTTACATGTATGTGTTTTGGGACTCTGCACTTTCGGTGAGGTAAAAAAAACAAAAAACTGCACACGATCATTACGAAAGAAAGCCATACTTCAATCCAAGCCTGTATAAAAGGGACTTTTATTATTTGTACTTTTGTAAATTCATTTGTTCTGGTTTTCTTTGTAATAAACTTGCATCAAATGTCTGAACATTATCCTTCTGCAGTTTAGCGATTGCTTTGTACATCGACTACTTAGCTGTTCTGTCAGCAACATGAAGTAGACACATGTCTTTTCTTCTTCTGTGTAAGCTAATTTGATTTTTTTTCTTTTGACATTTTTTATCTTGGAATTCTATAATTCATGACTAATAATAATAAAAATCTTAAAATTTACTGGTTTTATTTTTGTGCTCTCCACTATATGGTTGAAGAAATGGAAGTGGCAACTACAAAATGAGCATGTGATGTTACAGCCACAAACTTCAGTTCCTCCTTATTATGCTCTAAAAATCATTATTCAAATGCATTTTTTTAACATTGAAAAGTGTTTATAGTTTGAAAGTACTATTTTGTTGGACTTCAGCTTTAAATAAGTTAAGCAAAAAGCAGGTTTGGATTTTTAATTTATTTTTGTCTGACATTTTGGTAGACAAATGTTTGTATTAAATGTTTATTTTTGTATATGTTTAGTTGGCCAAATCACCACTTTATTTATTTTTTAATCGATCTATTTTTTTATTTTTTACAATTGTTAAATCTATGCATGCACATTCCAAACCCAGGAAATTCCTTTTAAAAGTGTTTTTGAATTTTAGACTTAAAATTTAAAATTCGTGTTAACTGAACTCATGTGAACTGAACTCTTAGTGTGTACAGTTAACACTCTATATAATGCCTTAAATGGGTTATTTAACATTTCTAGCAAAAATAAAACTTTAAAAAAATATATTTTTATTCAAAGACTCGGAGGTCCTTGTTTTTTCCATTAGCAGTTCAATAAATAGTTCTTGCTATGCTTTAATAGCCTACATATCTCAACCTCTGGCCTATATGACTTCATTGGTCTTTATTTTATTTATTTATTATCGACAAACTTTGTCTTCATTATAACGCACTTTAGTAGTTTTATATTTAAAAATATTTTTTTCTTCAACTGAACAACTGTGTCAAGAATCAAGAATCAGTTTATTTATATAGTGCCAATTTACAACAGGTGTCGTCTCAAGGCACTTCACAAAAAATCAATTAAAATCAAGGATACATTCTAACAAATCAATTTGAAAAAGTTTCCAATCTAAGGAACCCCAGCAGATTGCATCGAGTCATTGACTTGCAGCATTCACTCCTCTGGAATCAGCAGACAGAAACAATGGCTTGTGTTGTCGTTGACTTTACAG
>JAVLVB010000458.1:4673709-4685039 GCA_032876305.1 Orestias chungarensis | reverse complement strand
GGAGTTTTTTTGACCTGTCTCAAATGGCTGACCATGGATGTGACGATCAGTCTACTCCAGCAATACATGGATAGAAGACAGTCTTTAGTCACAGCTGCACATTTCTGCACTCGTTGAACTACACAGTGGTGGGTGGAGGTTTGAAAGGAGAGAGAGAGCAAGCCCGGAGGGAGGGAGGGAGGGATAGAGAGAAGAGGCAGAAAGAAGGAGAATTAACAGGGCCAAAAAATTTGTAAAAGATGTGGAGGAAATTGTAAAAAATGATGCAAATGCTTCCAAAATTTGGAAAAGAAAAACTTAAGGTATAAAAAAACGTTAAAAGCAGTCTTGAGGAAAAGGCAGAAAACACAAGTAGAAGGGAGCTGCATAGTTACTGCCTAGCAACAGAAGTTATCTGACTCCATGTGCTTGTAAGTGTAAGTTTTAGCACAGCTGCCATGAAGGTGATAGAATCCCTTAATGTGATGGCAGGATATGTGCAATGTAGTTACCAAAAACTGGTTTTGTGTACGATCTACATTTTGTTGCATTTAAAACTACAAACCTCAATGTATTAGATCATGCTTTCACAACACACAAAAAAAGTAGAACACTGTTAAAAAACAAACAGGAGAAAGAAACTGGTTATTAAACTGTAACTGAATCTAGAATCTGAAAACTGACATTTTGTTATTTTCAATTACAGTAATGACCTTGACTTTTGCCATTTTAACCATCAAAACTATTCCCGTGACATTCTAAATGTAGATTTAATATAAGAAAAGTAGGAAAGGTGAAACTTTTTCCCAGTCTCAATCTTTTCCGGCATCTTAAATGGTTTTAACGGTAGTTTACTGTTTTAAGCTTCAATCAATTCCTCTGTCGCTTTCTGAAGAAAAATACACCCCCAAAGCACAATGCTGCCATTTTCATGGATCACTGTGGAGTTTGTTTTTTTTTCCTCAGGGTAATGCAATGTCAGAATTTTATGTACCACGTAACAGCCTGACATGTAGGCCGAAGTGTTCAGTTTTGATCTTATCTGACCAGAACACCTTTCACTGCGTACCTGTTGTACCCCCTTACAAGTCTCCTGTCAAATGTCATATAGATCTTTCAATGGATTTTTGTTTCTTCCATACATGAATTTTGTCACACACAGCCAAAAGAAAAAGCCAGATTTTATTTGAATATGCAAATAGCTAACACTTTGCATTTTTCCATTAGGTTATCTTTTACTCAGTTATAAGATTTTCTAGTTTGGTGACTTTTAGAAACATACAGAAAGATACAATAATATTCTATTCACAAAATTCTAACAATAATAATGTGGAACCTTACTTGTAAAAGGTAATCCCCGACTCCTGGTCACGATCGCCAGCCGATTTGTTCAGAAATACATGACACAGTTCTCTGGCATTTTGAATACTATTGTGTCAGCTGCTCTGCTATGGGTAGGAGGACCGGTCCAAGTTGGCAGCCGTATTTTTTGCGGCCCAAGCAGTCGATGTGGTGTCATTCTTTGTGATGTCTATTGGGAAAGAAGGATGGAGTCAAACCCAGCGCGGTGAAATTAGTTTGAAGTTGGTTATTGGATATTCAACTATTTAAGACTGCTTTAGAGTCAGTTGGTCACATGACCTTGGAATAATTGAAAAAAGAGGACATTTTTTTGCAGTAGAAATTAATTAAAAAATGTAAAAAAGGATTAAAATGAAATAAAAAGAAGTGCGCCTTATCTGTGTAATGCTGTAGAATATTCGACTGTATTATTTTGTCATTGTGTGCCATAACAAGAAAGCTATCAATTATTGTTTCTCAAGGGTGTTCGGTTTGAAAATGTGTTGAGCATCCCTAAATCAAAGACCGTGTTTCCTAAGAGGGAAAAACCGAAGAGCCAAAACCACAATCACTCCACCTTAATCGACCCGCACAGGAGGTAGATACCGCAAACTCTATGGAACTTGAATATCTAATATCCAACTTCAAACTGATACATCAGAGATTTTAAGGTTCATTTGACGCTACAAAGGTTTCTGCACCTATTCCTCTGCATAAAAATAGGTCATTACATAGATAAGGGCTATACAACTCTTAGAGTTTATGAGCTGAGGTCTTCAGGTTGAAGTTACATAAGGACAAAGGTTTTCCCAAATTTGTTCAGACTGTGTGGTTCCTAGTTATTTTCCTCCAAGCAATATTAGTGTTCCTGCTTCAGCATGTCTCAGGGAAAGAGATTCAAAATGTCCTAATTAATCCACTGAAAATGTACTGCTCCATTCAATTTATCAATGTTTGCTTGTATTTTCCTGGAAATGAATCCACTGTGAGTCTGTTTTTCTGGGCCTGATTAAAAAATACAAAAAAAAAAAAAAAACACTTTGCTTACTGTTACTTTGGGGGGGAAAGTAAATCCAGGTTCTGTCATATTGATGAATCAGCAAATGTGACACTTTCCAGCTCATTACGTGTACGTAAGTTTTTAAGCCTCTCGTTTTGCTCATTGAGCACAAAAGTCAAGATGTGAATGTTACAAAAATACTTAAGAACACTGTTATTTTTGGAAATCTTCAGGTTTTTCTTTCTTTTTTTTTTATGCATGCTTCTATGATACACTTTAATAAAGGAACATTGCTGTAAAGTGGCAGTGAACTTAAATGGAATGACTTAATGAAAGTGGCAAATCAAGCTTGCAACAAGATTATGATTTAGGAAAGAACCCATTGTGAAATAAGACTGTAGGTCACCTTGTTAATTATTGATGGGACTGCTGAAATAAAGCTGCTTAAAGAGTGAACAAATAATGGGTTAAAGCTTTCAACGAAGAGATAAAAACACGTACTTTAACGAGGACAAAATTCTTTGGAAAAGTTTTTGTAGTGTGTCGCCCAGTCTTGCCCAACTAGGCAAACATTCAATGCTCTGTTTAAACACAGAAACACAATCTGCCCATCATTAGCTCCACATGTGCCTTCATTCCCCCTAGTCATTCTAATCAAGCACCAGATCTGAAAATTGCCACTTCTTTACACTAACTTGGCATTGACTTTTTGCATCTTCTAGATTACCTTTGTTTAGCCTTGAAGAGGAGGACAGAACTTTTATGCGACTATATGCGTCAACAAACTCATTGGAAAAATGGCTGAAAACAATTTCTTTACATTTTACATATTTCTGCTCCTATTTTTTTTCTTCCTGATAAAAAAACAACCCCCAAACCCAAAAAGAAAACTTGTTTCAACACAGCATTAAAATTGCATGCCATCAGCGCAGAGTCTCCTACTCCAGCCCCTAATATTTCCTGCAAAAAATAGGGGTGTGGGATGACATTCCCGCAGATTGTGTAAGGACTGCTGTTATATTACTTAAAACAGTGTTGTGCATCTACTGTAAAATCTACTATAAAATATTCCCTTATGTGTTCTTTTTGTTTTATGTTGTCTTCAGGATGAAAGAAAGCATTGTCTAACATGTTTAGTTTATCATTATCTTAATCTTATCTGGAGTTGGATGGTAGTGGGGGCAGTTCTGGGTTCATAAAAGAATTGATGACAAAGGCTTTCAAGACAGAAGCTTATCTTTTAATTAGAAAGAAATACTGAAAACCTGTAATATACATGTTTGTAAATAGATAAACCACCTTAAATGCCATACTTTCGTCTGGACAACTTTTAAAGCAACATTAAGTAACTTTTCAACCTTCATAAAATATTTTCATAACTTTTGTGAGTATACATCGCTTTACAGCTGAATGACACCTCTGTCATGGCTGGAGGGGGTCCATGGAGGGGGTCCTTGTCCAGAGGGTGGCAGGAACCCTGCCACACAAGCCAACTACAAATGTGCTGACTGCTTTATGGCATACTTCCCCTGTTTCTTATTCTCAACATCATCATATGACATTGTTTTGCCACAATTAGTTTCATTACCTCATCACTACTCATCCTTCACACTGCCACTGAAAACAAAAATGTACACAGTATAATATATAAATAGGTAAAGAGAATCAAGGTCTTTGACTTACTATGCCATCAGAATGAGGAGGAGGGTCTAAGCACTATCAGGCATGCCATGCTCACCCCTCAACCCTCTACTGTAGCTGCTGGCTTGTAAGCATGACCACAAAGGATGACAGATAAATGGTTTTTCAGTAATGGTAAGATTTGGTTTCGCCACTACTACACAACTGCTGATGCAAACCAGCAATCTAGAGCAGCCCTTGTACAAGAGTGTAGGTGCAGGAAATTGTTACTAGCCTAGACCTCATGAGCTCTTTCATACGCATCACATTTCTTATTACAAACAAAGGATCTTGAATTTGTTCTTTAGGTTTGTGAATTTTACTCAACTTGAAAGAATAAAACAAAAAGGTACATACTAAAAAATACAAATAGAAAGTGACAGCCAAAAGACTGTGTTACTCCAAGAGGTGCTAGACTTCAATCTGAATTTTTTTTCTTCTTCTTCTGCCCAAATAATTACAGTCAATCAAAATGCATCATGCAATAAACTTCAATTCAACATACGGCTCCTAAAGAGGGATTGAAAGTGCTTAGACCGTTTTCCTCACCGTGTCTAGTTGTTTCTGGCCAGAGGCTGTGTATTTGCAGATGACAAAACAAAACAAAACAAAACAAAACAAAACAAAACAAAACAAAACAAAACAAAACAAAACAAAACAAAACAAAACAAAACAAAACAAAACAAAACAAAACAAAACAAAACAAAACAAAACAAAACAAAAACAAAACAAAATAAACAAAATAAAAAAATCATCCAGATGAGTCAAAAGAGCGTAGTTTTTCTCTAATAAGATTGTAAAGATATATATTTTAACTGCAGCTTTAAATTCAAGGAATTACGGTGAAATGATAAAGAACTGATGTGTTGTCTTTTGTACCTTCGCTCAGCGTATCACCTTTTCAAACACTAAGCAATATTCCTTTGAAAATCTCTGCATGTCCCTGTACAAAGCCGAGTGTCTGTAATGCTGAGTGCAAGTCAACCACCTTACTGGTGTGATAAAGGTACAACTACTGGTGGGATAAAATTACAACTTATGTAACGGCAAACTTCTCTGGAAATCTATTAAGATGTCTGTTTCTCAGCATTGTAACTCTAGGCAAGCAACCAAGCCCCTGTTTCAACACGTCTGATTTCAAGAAAGCTGGGAAACATAATCTGCCCTTTATCAACTCCATGTTTTTTGTGAAAATTATTCAGTTGTTACAATCTTTCAGTAACTTACCTAGCACCACTTTTGGTTTGGACATTTTACTTAGTAATCGGTATATGACAAAAATCAAGCTTTTAATTATGCATGACCCTTTTTTCATTACATTTTGTACATCTTAAGGTTTTCTAACATTACATAGCACTGTTTTTTAGAAAAGCCACTGACTGAACATGAACAAGTAAAGATGTACCAAGCATGCCCTAATAATTTTTGTGGCCTAAACCTATATTGAGACCCACATTTTACATGCTGCAGTCTATCTGCGTTCTGTTGCTGCCAGCTTCCTCTGGGTTCTCCTAAACTCAGTTATTCATCAGACGTATGTTTGAGGAAATATTCCAATAGTCAGTCTCAATTTATTTGTGTGTGTAATAAATAAATAAATAAGGCATTTAGATCTTTTTTTTTAACTAACACTGAAACAATAAAGTCCTGCGACCCATCTTTTTGCTTTTTAAATGTATAGATGGCTGCAAGCATGTCAATATAATAATTATCTCTTAAGATTTGGTCTTCACAGTAATCTTGCAGAGTCATGCACTGTTTTTGGTGCAGCAATACATGCAAAGTTTTTCCTAGTTTTGAAACAGAGCATTAAGTTCAATTTATTATTCAAAACAGTTAAAAGTCTTTCCAATCTTAGGAAGCCCTGCAGACTACAACGAACTTAACCTGCAGCTTTTTGTCCTCCAGGAATTGCCGTTGCCTTTACAGCAATTGCTCATAGTGAGCATTCATGTAGTGACAGTGGAGAGGAAAAACACCGTTTAACACAAAGAAAACCCAAGCTGAAGCTGACTCAGTATGAACAACTATCTGCCTTGACCAAGAAGCCGAGAAACCGATGTAGTTTTCATTTCTATGTTGAACGAAAGTTTAAAAAAATGAAAAATCCATAAAGTCAATAAGATTTGCAACTGTATTAAGGTGTTATGCTTATGGTACAAAGACCCAGACATAGGAGGACACATAGGAGTATGCTGTACCAGTAGGACTGGTGCGAGGCCCACACATTGCAGGACTCGGGTTTGTTTTGGGGGTTACAGATGTGTTCATCACTCCATGATATGTTTAGCGTTATTTCACCCCATTAGGTAAAGCATCTAGCTTGTGATTGTTGACAAAGATTCAATGCTTACATTGTGTTTTAACATGACTGGAATATTAGTGGTATATTCAAGGAATGTTGGTGAAGTATATATTGGTGTGTTGCCTTTTAAAACTTTGCTCAGCACGTTAACAGTGTGAGATACAGGGACAACATAGACAGGGTTTTTGTTTTTGTCTTTTTTATAAGTCTACTGTGTGACAGAGAGGTCACACAGTTTTGCTCTTGTTTCACCAAGTTTAATGCTAAATATGCTGGAAAACACAATCTCCTCTCTATCAGTTCCAATTTTGATTTTAAATTCACTGTCCCTTTACTTTCTCTAATAATTTATCCTGAATGTGTCATATTAATTATGGCCCGTATCTGACACTGTCACCACTTAATGCCTTGACTTTTTCTAAATTGTATATTTGCTCTATTAACCCTTGGGAACAATTTTTGAATTTAAATACACTTTTTATTTGTGTATTTTTTTACATCAAGATAGCAATTAAAAACCAATAAAAACAGAGGCTGACAATAACGGAAATTAGCATTTGTCAATGCTAAATTAATGATAAACTCTCTCTCAGTAGACAAGCACGTCTTATGTTGATAGTTTACAGGCCTGCTGTCACACACCGTGATGCACAGCTGAAATAATTTCCCTTCTCATCTTTAGGGCATGTATAATTTAGTTGAATGTTTTACTTTATCCTGTGTACTGGGGTGAATTATTCAAATTCTGTAAATCTTGTTTGGTGAAACGGTTTAATTTGTGGTGTTCAGTGTTAAATGGAACATTTGGTAGGGGCCTTCTGCCGATTTCTTTCAGCTGGTTTGTTCGTGTTTTGGGGCCAGCCAGGTTGCTTGGGCATTCTACTTTTGTTTCTCTTGAGGAAAAATATTTTTTTCTCTTGAGGTAAAATTACATTCTTCAGTCAGAATGAGGTGTTGCTGTTTGTCATTTGTTCTTAAAGAATGGCAGATTAGCAGAGCCAGGTTTTTTTGTACATTATGAATGTTTCCCTGTGTTCCCTTTTAAGTGGTGTAAATTAATAAGCATCGATGACAGGGGAGAATTTTAGAAAGTTTAGTGAAAGCTCAGAGTTCAATTCAGATCATATTGTGTCAATTCATAGCGCATTTCACTCAAGGCACTTTATTTAAATAAATTTTACATACATTTCTATTGATACTAGTTATTATAAAGTGCAGTAAATTTCAGTTTGTTAATCGAGTTAGTTTAAAAAACTTTTTATTTGAGCTGGTAATTAAAAAACAAAACAACAATGTTTAACACTGGAGGCTCAAGTGGTGAAAACTGCCATTAAAATAGAAGTTAAATGCAATTGATTGACCGAAACGAGAGACCAGGATTAAATCTACTTGTTTTTTTCTTCCCTTAGCTGTGGTTTTTGTTCATGGCACCTTGGCAAACTCTTGTACAATTGAATCTTTGCTTCAACATGACTGAGTAAAAGAAAAAAAAAAGAATAGCTGGCCCTAAGGATTGTTACTGGGAATCACCGGGGATTTTCTTATTACCCTAATCTATTTATTGGAAAGTCTGCCTCTTTATCTCTGCCACATTTTAAATTAAAATCATACCTTCAATGTTCCCGTGAGTATGATTAAAAGAAAACTGTGTTGTGTATTGAGGACCCCTAAAAGAATGTAAATAGCAAATAAATAGCAATATAGCATGATGAATTCAGTAAAACATAATTTTCCATTGTTATGTTTCTAATATTAAGGTTTTTGAATATTGGGAAAGTACAACTCTGTGATTTAGTCTGATGTAATGGTATTTACACATGATAGTTTAAATCTTAACTTGAATCTTATCCTAAATTCATTTTCAATTTAAAATTTAAAGTACTTTATTAATTCTAAAGGGGAGTTAAATGTTGTAATTTACATCATCCAAGACTCTTCAGAGGTTTGTTGTAGATGCTGACGGCTGTGAACAGGGATGATCTCCTGTTGTTTTTCTATTTCACTGCAGATGTGAGAGGCGTCTGACTGAAGACACTCTGTTATTTTATAACAGTCAGATGAAGAGCATGTTTAGTGTTTGTCTGTAATACTCTTCTTTTTATGAAGAATCCTTCTTTGCACACTAATACTCCATCCAAAATGTTACCTAGCAATCTATTTTGGTGAACAGCAATATAGCTGACACAGAGCTATATAGTCAAACAACCATGCAGCGCTTGTTCAGCTTCTTCTATCTACTTGCTCACTGTTCTGTTCTTTACAGATTATCTCTGAACAAGTTGTTTACCTTCCGAGTTTAGAAAAACAAGGTTTTTATCTGCATTTTCCAAATGAGGTATCGTTTTACAGATGTATATAATCCAGACAAATGATCAGATACATATCTTTGTATTTGCAATAACAAAAAAAAAGAAAAAAAAGCACCTTAAAAACTGTTTAAACTGATTAAAATCACCTTATATTGCCACGGATACATCAGGGTGTCCTGTTTGTATCTTAGCAACTGATCACACCACATGTGTTCTCAGCAACATCTGAATGTGGAATCTAAGCTGTTGCAAAAATAACACGGGTGATCCCTCTTGCTAAATAGTATAGACGAGACTTGCTAGCCTGCCAAGAGTTTATTATCGGGGCATAAGGCTGCAGTCACCATGCTTAACTGTGGGTCTAATCATTGCCTCATCAGACGAGAAAATGCTGTTTCTAATAGTTAAGCAGTCTTTCAAGTGCCTAATAGCAAACTGCAATCTAACTTTATTTAAGATTTGGCTTTCATCTGGGCTCTCTACCATCCAGGTGTTATTGGTAAATTGTTGCAGAGATGGTTGGCCTTATAAAAGCTTTTCTTCTCTCCACGAAGGAACACTGGAGCTCGGGCAGAGCATCTCTTCTTCGTCATCTTACTGACCAACGCCATTATCTTTCAGTAACTATTTTTGGACAGGCTGCCAGCTACAGGTACGTAAACCCCTGGTGGTTCCAAGCTTCTTTTGTTAACTACTGATGGAGGCCACTGTGCTGATTAGGACATTTAAAGCAGCAGAAATGTTTTTGTATTCTTCTCCAGAATTTTGCATTCGAGCAAAACCGAAGGTCTGCATAACAATTCTTTTGATTTTATGCTTGCTGCTTATGTTCTGACATGCACTCCCAAATCTGAGGCCTTATGCAGTATAGACAGGTACAGACAGGAAACTGTTTAGTTTCGAGCTTCATTGCAAGGGCTCTGAATTGTATTCAATAAATGTGTAAAATGTTTAGGAAAGAGATTAATTTAAAATGATTTATAATAAAAGTGTAACATGAAAAAAAAAAAAACTTTAATAGTCAAAGCTCACGATAAGTCAGATTCAGGTTGTGAATCAATTATTAATTAATTTATGGGTAGCTTGTCATATCAAGTCTCATCCAGGATAAAGGTTTATCTGGAGGGTATAAAGCAAAAATTTACACAGCGATGCCTGGTTTTATTTTGAGTGTTAAACAAAATACCTAAAACGAAAACCAACATAATTATGTTGTAAGTTAATTATTACCTTCTTTATCCTTTATGTGGGTAAAACATAAATTCATTGAGAAATTGTGCAAGACAAGGCATTGTGTGCGTTTCATTTCTAATGTTTAACTGCTTTAGTCAGACATTTATAGCTTTATATCACTTTTTAGTGCCTAATATGATAATAAACATGTTAACTTTAGATAGCTGGGAGTGAAGTTTACAGTTATATGTATATGTGTACGTACTGCCTTTGTAAGGTCTAGTCTGCTATCTTTATATGTATTCCAAAGAAAATAGTAAACCTGAATAAATTTTGGCAATCCTGTGATTCACTATGCCTTCACAATTATGTTATGCATTGTGTTTAAATAAAGAATCAAGTAGTGGATCGTTTTTACTAGCATTTTTTTACCTAAACGCAGCACAAAGAGCACTAGTGGTACCCTACTTGTATAACAGTTTGAAAATTACAGATATAGGCATATCTATATATTTTAATGCTTGTAATACTGCCTATAAATAAAGTGTTTCTTTTATCAAAGATTGCACTGACTTTAATATCAGGAGTAACTGGAGAAAAGATAGTAATCAAGTAACAAATGATGACACAAGGATTACAAAGAAGCAATGTCTCTCCAGTAAAGCTGTTTGTTGAGCAAAACATGGGACACGTTGTGGCTGAGATTAACGATGTAATTCTATTTAGATTTTACGGATAATGGATAAAAGGCAATTATATAACGAGAAGTAATCTTAATAAAGCAGTGGCTCCCACATTTCTTCAGCTTGTAACCCTCAAAATAAAATTGGGTGAGATTTGGTTCTCTAGACATTGACTGAATATACAAATTAGTGATTGTAACATTTGTTACAGTAACAAGATTAAGAGCAGAGGACACAATGCAAACATATATAATCACAGTCTAGCTTTTGTTAGTATATCTATTTTCCCCTTATTTCCAGCCATTTAATGTAGATTTTGTTAAATCTGCTGAAATCATTTTATGTTTTACTCCATTAACTTAAATGATCTGAACTAAGTTGAACAAACTGTATCCTTTTGTTAAACGCTAACTTTCTAATGTTTTATTCTAAAAATGTAATATCTGCAGGTCCTTGATTGTCCGCTAGACGTCTCTGGTTGTCCACCTACTCATTTTTCCCCTTCTCTATTTATTTCCATCCACTTTCGTCACACTTTTATCCAGACCAGAAAAGTAATTAAATCTGACAAACGAAAAGCAGATCTAGTAAACTAAGCAAACAGAAACCTCTGTTTTCCAAACTAGATTTTTGGCTTGCAGTTCCTTAATGGTCCACTAGATGTCCTTATTTACTTGTGTTTCCCTGTCTTTCATTCACGCTCTCAGTTTATTGCAGCGCATTTACAATTGTAATTACGGTAGGTTGGTTTGGGTTTAAGTCTTCCACAAAATTAAACTATGTTAATGTTAAGTATGGTTTTAAACGTGATACAGTACTAATTATATATATATATATATATATATATATATATATATATA
>JAVLVB010000458.1:4610224-4673609 GCA_032876305.1 Orestias chungarensis | reverse complement strand
TATATATATATATATATATATATATATATATATATATATATATATATATATATATATATATATATATATATATATATATGTTTTACTACGTACTGGCTGTATAATGTTGCTAACATTTTGGAAGGAATCTCCAGCCCAGGCTTATGTCTTTTGCAGATTTTCTTCCTTAAATTGTCCTGCATTAATCTTTTTCAATCTTTCCATAAACATTGATAAGCTGCCCTAGTTCCCATTTTTTTGATGTATTTTAGAAGCTAAAAGGTGTAAAACTGCTTTTATTGGCTCTATTTTCATTTGGTATAAACAATTTGCATAAATTGTAAGGGATTAACTGAGTAGTTATATAGATATTTTACATCTGACACTCAGAATTCACAATGGGCTTTGTTACTTTCCAAAACTGGTTTATTGGATCTATTATGAAACTTTTCAAATGATTTTATCTTGCTGACCTATTTTTTCTCTTCAGGTGAAAGCAACACACTGATACGTTGTTCGGAAAAGTAAAATTACACAAATCGTGGCTAATGAAGATGGGCCGAAAACTGGATCTGACGGGTCTTACAGACAACGAGGCGGAGCATGTTTTGCAGGTGGTGCAGAGGGATATGAGGCTGCGGAAGAAAGAGGAGGAGCGACTTAGGTTTGATATCATTTTCATAAAGACTACAAGAAGGGGGAGAAACAAAACTGTGTCTCTGCTCTCCTTAGTAGGTTTTCACTGTGGAAACATCCTCATACCTCTAAAGATTCACACATACTTATAATCAGCTGAACACAACAGATATTTGTGATGTAAGTTCTAGTTTAAACCTTAATATCTGTAGCCCGTTTTACAGTTTAAATCAATATTTTTAGCTTGTGTTCAAGGAGAGATATATATGTGCTACAAGTGGGGAGTTTATAATCCTTGCGGTGATATGATAAAATACCCATGCGCCAATTTAGAAGAAAAAGTGAAAATTTTCAGTGAGATGGGAAGAGCAGGGCATGGGGTGTTTTGTAACAAAAAGGAATTGAAAAGTTGCAGGACTGTACCCTGAAGTGCTAATAAACCAACTCACTCTGGAGCTTCAACTTGATTATCAAAATAGGAATCTGGAGACTAAATCTGAAAGAACTCCTGAGTCTGTGGAGTGTTTACACTGCTGAGATTTCATAACATGAAGCAAGAGAAAATAGTGTGCAGGTGTAGAATGAGCATGAGTGTAACTTGTTTAATCTTGTGTGTCTTCAAGGAGTGGGGTTGGAGCGAGTCATAGTGACTATGTGTGCTAGACTGCTCCCTAAACTGGATCATCTCAGGCCCACCACCAAATCACACTCTGTACAAGGCGGCTGGTGCCTCTGGTTGCTTGTGCGGTGGATAAACTGGGACCCCCGCGGCCAGGGCTTAGTGCTTGGGTGTGTGCTGGCTCATTCCCGGTGGCTTGTGGCAAGGCATAGATACCCTGGTTCTGTCACATCTATGCTAGCGGGTGGTGATCTCTGGGGTCTCTGGATCCATGGCTATGCTATGGTGTATGCGACTACCAGCACAGACTGTCAGCTTGTCGCTCCAGCTCCCTAGGTTTTCTGCACTTTGTCTGCTAGGTAGTTTCCTCTTGGATGTTTGTAGTTTTGAATCCCCCCCATGCCTTCCTGGAGCTCTGAAAAAGCAGGCTTGTGGTTCCTTACACTCTTTTTTTCCCACAATATTTTCTAATTTCTATGTCTATTCCAGTTAATATTCTCAAAGTAATTTCTCCGTGGCACTAAGACAAAAACTCTGAGTGCTACTCAGACAGGACACGTTCAAAAAGTGACGAAAAAAAGAGTTTGTGGGGTCCTGACTACTTTAGTATTTAATCTGCTGTATTTAGTATCCAAACGTCTAAAGCAAACAATTTCTTACATCTGCAGAATGATTGAGTTGGCATAAACTGAATTGAAAGAAAACTTTTTTAAATTTCTATTATGTAGGGTGCATTACCAAGAGTTTCATTGTGTCCTTTTGAACTATAGGTTAGTTTGCATTCAAAGCATCCTAGGCTTTGGTGGAGCTTTCCTATGCTTTGTCTTTGTTTCAGCTGTGTTCTAATAGCAGGGTACAGGAAGCGTAAGATTTTCCTGTTCTATTTAGAGCTGTTTCCTTAAAGCTACTGTTCAGTTAAAAGACAAAACTCTATTCACAAAACTCAGTTTTCTTTAGGAGAGCATAAATAGTAACTTCTCAGACTGGTGGGAAATAGTTTGATCTTTCAAACTAAATTTATACTTTGAGAATAACAGATAAAGAAATTGTTTTTTTAAGGTTAACAGGAATTCATTTTGATAACATAACATGATATTTTTGTTCTCAGAGTAAGAGCCTAATTACAGGCCTATGTGGAAAAAAGATAAGCCTAATGGTTGTTATTTTCATCACGTTTCAACACATTTCAGCAAAAGGCCTTTAATGGTATGTTGGCTGGTTTTGCTTTAAAGATATTGTTTGTTTTGGCTCAGCAGAAAAGACTTTTATCCGTCTTTTTTTCTTTTTATTGTATTAATAACGCTGGTGATTACAGAGGTTAACTCCTGTCCCAGAGGTTCAAAATGTTTAGCTTCAGATTTTATACTACTGTTAATATTTGGTTTTGTTTCCACTAGCAAGTTTTTAAATCTCACTGACTTTGCAACACACCAATGGATAACACTGAGCTCGTGTTGCTTTTCATCGTCGATGTTCACCTAATCAAATTAAAAACGAGCACTCTGTTTCCTAAAACCAACAAGAGACTGGAGAAAATTAGCAGTCTATGAATAATAAATCATCTATATATGTGCCTGCCTCATTGCCACCGACAGCTGACTTAAAATAATACCCTTGCTGGCTGAACCCCGGGCTCTAAGTGCTAATGGAAAAGCGGCAGGCTGAAAGGGCCTTCAGAAGTCCCAAATGATATTAATTCTTTCTATTATAGCCCAAATTAACTTGTTTTGATTGCTTATTTTATTTTCCTATGTTCAACATCTGATCATAGAACGACACATTTATTATTGCCCTTGCTCTGATAATTATTTATCCTGCTTCTCTTTTTTTTTTTTATTCTGCCTGCATTCATTCTCAGTAAAGAATAGTAGGCGGAGAGCGCAAAAGGTTCGGCTCTCACAACTGCCTCATTTGTGATTAACACATTATTACACTATCTCTGGTTTTCCAAAGTTTTTCGCTTGCTTATATTTGCCCCCTTTTACCATAATATTTCTAGTTAGAACACCTGTACCCACATTCTTACCTCTGTGTTCACATTTTGCCTCTTCCCACAGCCGTTACATACTTAAACCACTGCAAATCAGTTCTTGATAAAAACTGTGATGATATGAGATCAATTATTGATGTTAAAGTTTAGAAATCTTCAAATCGTAGTTTTACTTTACTCTATATTATTATATATTACTTTAATCAATCTTTGTATATTACACAATTCCCTTGGATCTGATCTTTGTGTGCACCATTTGATTATATTGACATAAGTTGATAGATTTTCACCTCTGACCAATTTGAAATAAGTGTAATTGACCCCTAACAACTTGTTGTGTCTGATCATCAAAAGACTGTTCATCCTTTGAAAAGCTTCGAAGCAACAACTTTCGCCCGAACGCTGACCAGATAAGAAAAGGTATAAATCTCAATGTGAATAGGAGCCGACTGACTCCTTTTACCAAATAAGCACCATGGAGAATGTGTATGTGCGTACAACTCTACAAGAACTCTACGTACAAAAATACCAAATATGGTAATGCTTGTGTGTTGGCCATAGGTCTATAAGAGAGCCTATGTCCAAATATCAACAGGGATTTCAACAATTGGGCTACATTTCGCCATGATTAGGCTGTTTTGAATTGGGCATCAGTTTCAAATAAAATCTTCGCTGCTCAACTGAAGTCCTTTCTTCCCGAACCATGAACACTTGGCAGATGAGCACCAATAATTTACTACAACATGTTTTGGGCTTACATTAAAACGGAATATGACACCTGTACCCACTTCTGCATAAACAGTGGTTTAATTTTTTCCACATACCCTTGAGTTTTTTTTATACTCCACATGTGTAATTTTCTTTACTCTTTGAGCTGTTTCATATGTCATCCTTTAAAAAACCTTTGTGATTTGTGTCAGCAGAAGGTTTTTGATATAGCCTACACTGTCTGACATAGGGTTTTTGAACCCCTTTAAAATATTTATCTTCCTTCCTAGGTTTAGCTGACAGCTCTCTGTTTCTTGTCATGTAACAAATGACCAAAGCCTCCAAGCCTGTTTGTTTAATTATTTGTTTGAAACACACATATTACAAAGAGATATACCATTTATCATTCATTACCTTATAAAATATTCCAATAATTACAAATAATAGATTACATTTTTTGGAATGGTTTCAATAAAGGTAGCTAAAACAAGCTTTGAAATCAAACGCTTTTGTAATAATTTATTTATTTATTTATAAAATAAAATAGTAAAACGTTTTTTGTGAAAAAGTGAATCTGATAAAACACTAAAATTCAGATATGACAAATTATTCTTGACATACGTGTACAGTTTTAAAAGCACAAACTCTAATGTTTTCAAAGTCTAGCATCTATAAACAGAGTAGTTGAATATTTCCACTTGACCCAAATGGGATATGTTTTTGTTCCTAAAGTTGAGACAAGGTGATTATTTTGTTGGGCTACTGGCAACAAAGCTCTTACCAGTAGCTAATCTTGTTGTTATTTACCAGACATGATTAGACGTTCTGACATTTCAGTTGATTCACATGATTATTAATTAGTCTTTTTTTCAAGACTTTATTTAGTCATTTTAGGTGCCATGAGATTAATCAGTGTTGTTGCCTTCTCACTCAGAAATCTTTTCATTTCATTCATTTATTTATTTATTGAATTAGGACAATGCATCTTAATCAACATATCTTGAAAAATTCAATGTAACTTTGCCAGGATTAGCACATTAGCAATGTGAGGAATGTAATGTAACATTACATTCCTCACATTGCATACAGTGGACACAGAAACTAATTAGAATAATAAACAAAAACATACAATAGTGTTGATTCTGCAGGTTTATTTTTAACCACTGTTTTACTATTTTCTTGACTGTCAGACCCAGTTTCTGATATGAGCTGGTAGTTTATTCCAAGACAGTGTGCCTCTGATGGATGCCACCATTTGGCTAAATTTAGTCCCGCACCCCTGTATGTTACAGTTGCCCCTGATTAAAGCTCCAGTATTGACTCTATTGTGCATTTTCTTCTGTATAAAATCCTGCAGTGGTGGAGGTTCAAGCCCATTCAAAACTTCATTTATTACACTTACAGAGGATATTACAGTCTTGGAAATGAAGAGGTTTCCTATCCTATATTTTTTGTGTTTTCATGGTTTTAAACTGCCCTCTTTAGTATGGGACCAAATTGTTTAACAGTAGTTGATGAGTAAAAAATCATTACATGCATATAAGCTTTTGCATATTCAAGAGTCAGAAAAGGTCTTATGTGATAGAAATTTGACAAGTTATGTCTAAAAATATTTGAAATTGCCTTTACATGTTAGGTGAACGTTAAGTCTATATCAGAGAACACGCCAAGATACTTAAACTGGTCCACCACATCAAGACATTGCCCACTAAATAAAACAGAACATTGTTGGCTGTCCAAGGTCGAAAAAAGAAAATAGTTGATCACATGTTTAGTGTTTGAGTCTCCTTCCTATAACCCCACCTACACCCGACCTTACATTTTTCCCACTAAAACATAAAACCTCATAGTATCCTAATTTTAATGTTAAAATTAAGGTGATGGCATTGAAGCTATCAAACTTTTAGAACTTACCGCCAAAGTTTAATTTTAAAAATATAAGTAGGAACAGAAAACAAAGTATAACGAGAGTTTAATGTAGTCCTGTATGCCATCATCAATTATAAATACTTTTTATTGATTATTGACGGCAGAGTAAATACAATAAAAAACAAACATATTTTTTCTAGCTCCTATCTTGGCAACACGCTTATAATAAAAATAATCTAGGATTTTTTTAATATATATATTATTATTATATATTATATTATCATATATATTATATTAATTCATATATTAATATTAATATATTTTTATACACAACATTATTTTTGATAGAAGTGATTCATCAGCATGAGACGTTGTTGTGGAGTTAGCACGGCTGCTTGCCTAGCGTGTTTTTGTACATCTCAAGCTCTTAGCCTAAATCTATGTTGGACGTTAACCTATGAAACGAGAGCGACACAGCATGCTCTATATATGATCTACTGTTCAGAAGTCTGATTGTTGCTGCGTTCTCTAATGAAACTCCCTTCATTGCTACTGTGGCTTGTTCCTTCACCGTCTTACTGCAAACATTTCCATCTTCCTTGCCTAAGTCTTCTTGAGAGCGTTATGTCTGAGAGATATTTTTATCAAATACTAGGCTTCAGTAATGGACAGGCTGCCGCAGCCGTTCCTGTGAGAGCCAGGCGTCTGAGGACACTGTTAAAATTTTATGGCCAACTGGGGGTTAGATGTTTGAACTATGCATTTTTCAGAATGTGCAGGGCTTCTTTATTTAATTTGATTTATTTTATCTTCAAAATCATTGTAACTCTGGATAAGTATAATAAAGACATAATACAAAGAATGTAAGGAAACAAAAAAATCCTCCTATCAGCATCATTGGTCAGTTTTAGCCATTTTGTCTTTTTCCTCTTAAGGTTCAGATAAACATTTCTTTTAAGGCCAACTTAGGAAGAATTCGATTTTATTTAACAACTGAAAAATGATGTCTTCAGTTAAACAGCACATTGACTTATTCTTTTATTTTAGCCTTATCTTGTCAGAGTTAATCAGTATTCAGCTGTATTCTTGGTTGGAGCTCATGCTGTTCTAATTTGTTCGACACCCTTCCCTCTGATGCGACTTGCACCAGTTTGTGTCTGTCTACAATTATCTATCATGCTCATCTGAATATTATTGTAAGAGCTGAAAGTCTCAGTTGGATACAATTGCTGCTGTTTTGAGAAATTTTACTTTGCATTTCAATTGCTTTGCAGGAAGCAGGGCAGGAGTTGTATGACAATATCATATAGGGAATGCACGTTTACATCTCTTTTACATTGCATATCATAGATGTTGGCTCTAAATGCAGAATAGTTAAAATTCACATAGATAATATGCTTGAAGTACATAAAATGTTCTTGCTTTAAAGATTTGAAGAACTGAATTATTTTTCTTTCCTTCATTTCAGAGTATACAAGGGACTGAATACATACACATTTCATCTTTATCTACTTTTATTGGTAAAAATAGAAAATATTTTGGGCTTATGGGATAAACACTATGTTGTGACAGTGGTTTTTAAAGCGATGATACCTGTTTATGGTCTGGCATCAGTGAGACATTTATACAGAACTCCGCTGGTAAGGACAGACATTTCAGCTCAGTCTACTTTCACATACAGCTTTTGAAACTGAGTATGGAGTTGGTTGCAAAACTCAGACATGTATGTAGTTTACTGCTGTCTATCGTTTAAGTCGTTCAAAAACATACAGGTTACATCTATGATAGCCCCATTAGAGTTTTATACAAAAAACAATCTCATTCTGCGTACTTAAACAATAGACATCTAAGTACCCAACATTATTGGGTTTCCCCCCCCCCCCCATCTCTCTGCCACTAACCATCCTCTCTACCTTTCTCTCCTCCATCTCCTCCTCCCCACAGCGAACTGAAGAGGGAGCTGGATGAGGAGGGCAGTCGATGCCTCTTGTTGTCACGGCAAGCTTGCTTCAACCAGCGTTGCTGCATCCGCTGCTGCTCCCCCTTCACCTTTCTTCTTAACCCCAAGCGCCAGTGCAGTGATTGCGGCTATAACATCTGCCCGTCCTGCCGGGTCTACAGCAAACGGGACAAAGCCTGGCTCTGCTCCACTTGCCAGAAAAGCAGGTATGGTCAGTTTGTCAGCAATAAAATAATGTAATGCAAATGTTATGGCTTGAAACAAGAATACACTTGTCTAGCTTTACCTTTTTTTTCAATAAAAGCTAAAAATGTGTGTAGACTTGAGAGCTATCGATGTTTTGCCAACTATACTGATTAGTTTTAAATAAAAGTTTATTATTGCCACCTTTGTACATCTACCAGATAAAGGATGGAATGTACATATTACAAAAAGAAAAAAAAAGCCTGATGAAAACTGATAATATTATAATACAAACAACTTCATTGCCACGATATAAGTAAACATAGGCCATTGCATTTTTTAATTTTTTTTACAGGAGACAGCATATATACCTGCGGTTTGAAATAATATCAAAACCATGTTTTTGTGCATCATACTCCTAAACCACCATGAGAGGAATCTGGTTGTTCCAAATTGCTTAATTTCTTTTGTAAATGCACGGTTTGATTGTCTTACTTAATAAAAAAAAGGCCAGATGAAGAAATGGTTATGATAGGTAGTTGTTGAACACCGAATTGGTGTGTGTCTCTAAGGTTGCTGAAGACGCAGTCCCTCGAGTGGTTCTACACAAATGTGAAAAATCGCTTTAAAAGATTTGGCAGTGTGAAAGTCCTGAAGACCCTCTACAGGAAACACCTGGCAGAGCACAGCGCTCTTTCAGAGCTAACTGGTAAATTACTTGCATGTATGGACATAATTTTACATGTTTTCTGCAGGACTAGTTCTAAATAATGGGCTTACGAATGATATGATATTGTGTCCCTTCTTTAATAGATAGGATGTATATATATATATATATATATATATATATATATATATATACATATATTTAGTTTTCAATTGCTTTGTATTTTTTATAAAAGTCAATTGAATATTGGCCTGAGTCAAAATGAAGGCACTTAAACCATCATGGATGTTACACAATGGAATTTGAGCTTTGCTTTTTTATATATTTCCCTAATTATTACAAAGAATAATTTCTGTATGTGATACTTGCATGCATTTAGTATCAGTCATTTAATTTGCAAGATGGTTTTATCTGCAAAAATGTTGTTAAGATTTTGAATTTTGTCGATTTATTTCTGATATAGCACTTTTTATTGGCCACTTAAGGAACTAAATGTTAGGTTTTATTTTGTCTAAGTACCTTTTACCGTTACATCTAAAAGTTAGTTTAAAAAAATATATTGAACATATATTTTAAAGGCTGACAGGTGTATAAAAACAAATCAAAAAAAGAATACAATTAAAAATAAAAATACATTCAACTGCCACATCTTGTGCAACAATCACATAGTAAAAAACTAAGCTTGTTTCCACTCTTTGTTGGTCACCAACCCACGAAAATCCACTTTATACACAATGGCACAGAGAAGATAGTCATAAGCAATGAAAGGAAATATATCAAAATGGCAAGTTAACCAAAACATTTCTCCGAACATGATGACTGAAGGGATACTGATGATTTTTCAAAATAATATAATTTTCAAAAATATGGGCTTTTTTTTTTACATCCCTTTATTGACTATATTTAACTACCAGGTTAGTGGAACAAGAAAAACACGTTCTTCCCTTACCAACACTAAGATTGTTAGTAGGTTAAAAGTTTTTTTTTATTTTTTAGTGTAAGTAAGCTGATAAAGATTAGTTGAGAATAAGAGAATTTCAGAATTTGAATATATTTAAAAGTTTTTTTTAAATCCCAAGTTTAAGTTAAGAATCTACCCCCTCTGCTCATTACATTGTATCTTTTGTTTTAGTAGTCATACTATACTAAACCATGGTAATCTTTAATATAATTCCATCATCATGTTTTACAGCGGGGCTGCACAGTGGCGCAGTGGGTAGCACTGTTGCCATTCAGCAAGAAGGCTCTGGGTTTAATTCCACCTTGGGTCTTTCTGCAAGGAGTTTGTATGTTCTCCCTGTTGGGTTCTCTCCGGGTACTCCGGCTTCCTCCCACAGTCCAAAAACATGACTGTTTGGCTGAGTGGTTGTATGTCTCTGTGTTGCCCTGCAATGGACTGGCGACCTGTCCAGGGTGTACCCTTGCCTCTCGCCCACTGAAAGCTGGAGATAGGCGCCAGCAGACCCACCCGACCCCAATAGGGACATGGGTGTACAGAAAATGGATGGATGGATGTTTTACAGCAATTATTTATCACACACAGTGGGAAATTTCATCAAGTCCTATAAGGTAAATTGGACATCAGAATGCGTAACTCTGATTTTGTTTATCCCCTCAATCTCGAGTAACTAATTTTTAAAAATAATAAAAAAATAATGAGGTAGAATTTGAAATCAGCAGCATGTTTCAACCAACCAAGAACAGAGTCCTGAATATTGAAATACAACATATTTAATGGACAGGTGAAGGTCATTTACATTTACATTTAATGAGCTGTAAAAAAATTAACTAAAGCTGAAAAATTTAGTTTTTTCTTTCTTTATTTGCTGCCAGTGCATAAAGTATACTATTTGTCATTCCTAACCTCTGTGTCATATATGAAAGCATTATCTTTTTAGTCGCTGGATGTTTTGTCCTTTTTAACTTGTATATTCCATCAGTGACGTTGATGAAAAGGGGATTTTGTTTCCGATGTAATGAAAAACATTCAGTCAACTTCCAGGGAAATGTTTTCAGTCAAAGCCATTCAAGGCTGATCTGGGAGCTTTGTAGGAGGCAACCCTGCTGAAAGGGAATTTATTATGATGTACAGTGTTAGCCCCAACAGCATCTGTTCTAAGATGTAGATCCAGTTAGGGGCAAAGCCTTAGTACATCTCTGCACCATTAGCTCCCCAGTCTCTGATCTGATTGAACTGGCAGAAGAGTTTAGAGTATTACGTGTGTATTGTAGAGGAGCGGTCACTGGCTGCACATAATGCAGAGCTGTGGATCGTGTAGGAGGATGACCGATGTGGGCTGACACCGTGCCACCCCTCCTCTGCTGTTTGCAGCTCATGCTCTGTAACACACAGGGTCATCCATTTCTATTTGTTTATTACTGACCTGTGCTGAAACCAGTTTGCTCCCCCTGTAAAATCTGAGTAGTATATTATCACTCAGAGATACATAGATCAATGTTCCCAGTGCTTTCCATAATAACAAATGGAGCCAGACGAAAGGCATGGGCAACAGTCCAGCTAACATTTAGAAACTGAGCAACAATAAACCTTTTGAATCAGGGATGCTTAGAGACGTCTCCCTCTAAAAGGTAAAGTGAAACAACCTTGCAAAAACTGTATATGCTGTAAAAAAAATAGGATTTATCCTTTACTAAATGTGGTAAAGGCCCGCACTAATTCTTTTATGTATTTTAAGTCATGGTTGGTAAGCCGGAAAATGAGTTGAAATGGCATGTCATAAAACCAAAATGAAACAAAACACACACACAAAAACAATTTTTTTAAATTATTTATTAACTTATTAATAACTTTTTTAGTTAGTTGTGTCATAACTGCATAAAGGACCCTCTGTATGTAGATTTAGATTCTTGTAAATTTTTCATTTTTGTTATAGAACAATTAAGAAAATATGGAAGAATGTAACCTTTTACAGTGATTTTAGTCAGAACTTGCAAGGAGAGTGTATTTGTATAGCACATTTCAAAGACAACACAATTAAAAGTGCTTCACATGAAGAAAACTTACAACAAGAAACACATGAATGCTATAGCAAGGGGCTGCAATGACACAAGGTCGGATTCAGGTGTTAAAACATAGCAAAAGCACTTAACAATGATTTGCAGCAGCTGATACACCAGCTAATGACTGATTAATAAAACTGCCGAGATTGCAAAGCCAGGAAGTAAGAATTAAGGTCTTATAATTTTAGTAATACATACAAAATTCAAATGTTGTTGTTGGATCGCTGTTTTTGCCTTTTAAAATGATTGGTGGTGACCCTGTGTGCCTCTTAGTACTTTCAAACTGGAGTCTGCCACAGACAGCTCAGGTCTTCCCGTAATACCCCGCATGAGGCCCCTCTAATGCACTTACATAACCACAAACAGTCGCATTGTTTGCAGGAATATGACGTGGAAAAGAGCTCAGAAAATTAAACTCTAAAAGCACTAAGTTGTGACTGAACTCTGTTATGAAGTGATTTTCTGCTACACATATTTAAAGGTCAGTTAAGGTGTCTTTGCAGAGAATATTATATGTTTGTTTTTCCATTTTTGTCCAAACATAAAAAACACAAACGTGAGTAAAACTCAATGAGACTGAACATCTTTTTAAACTCTGCACTAATGTTCAGTTGACAAATTGAAATGTTTTGATCTAAACCATTCAGAAAACCTCTGTCCCGTTCTTAAGTCGTTTTCTGCCTCAGCATTATAACACAATCAATTTTTTTAACAATTACCCCCACCAATTCCCAAATGTCTTGTCTATGTTATATAATTACTCCCAGCATTTTGCTGCCATTGCGATGTTTCACCAAGGAAATTGTGTGTACTGTGTGATGTGCTGTGGTAATTTTTAAATACATTATTTTCCTGTGCAGGTTACATAACCTTTGATTTCATCTGTATCTTTTTCACTTGTGTCCTACATAGCTTGCAGAAAATTTTAAAGACAACTTCCTCTAAATTTATTTCAACATCATCCTCATTTTATTGGAACTCCATAACATTAAAAAAGTCCATGAGACAGATATAAAAAATCTGTAAAAAACCTTTAACTTTGCTGCTTTAATGAGACAAAATGTAAGAATGTCTGAATTAATCGGCAATAAACAATCAAACAAAGAATATAACTTGCGATACACAATCATACGTACATGTTATTTTAACCTGTATTAAATCACATTATTTGAATGAAAACCAATGTTTATTGTTTTTTCTTTGTTGTTAATCCTCAATCTTATTTGAGGCTTAAGTGAGATGGAGGTTAAATCCCTGCCTGCAGTCTGCATGATGTCTGTGCTTTCACACACTTACATGTCAACATCTGTGTGTATGAACAGAAGGCAGCGCCTGCGATGAGAGCATCTGCAATGAAGACAGCAGCTGTGGGAGCGACTCAACTTTCTACAGGCAAATTGAAGGTGAAAACAAATCTTTGCCTTTGCTTCTCTACATTGGTTAACTAAAGCAGATTTTTTTTGGTTTGTTTGTTCAAAGCTGCATTCACAGAACATAAAAGAGGTCCTTTGACCACACAAAGGGCATTTCTAATATGTTTTGCTTGTTCCCTTGACAAAGTAAAACTGAACATAAAGAATTACATCTATCAGTAGTTTTAGAATTTATGTCTTATTCGTTTTCAAATTATAATTCAATGCAATTAGTATAACTAGCTCTCTTTGTTAAGTTGGACTTGGCAGGAATGAATACATGATTATTGAAACTTGAATAAAAAAGAAACCCAGTGGTGCTTGGGTTAAGGTCAGCTGTTAAGTATAACTATATATTTGCAATGTGTTGTAGTTATGTCTTTCTGGTGGGGTGGTGGTGGTTGGCATTAATTGCCTTATCAAGCTTTAAGAGAAATTAGATTGTTTTCATGTTTTGTCTTAGATGTCCTGATCTGCGTATTCTATTGTAACAGGCTAGAGTGCCCCTAAACATGAAAGAACTGTTTTTATAAATGTAACTCACATATCGAACATAAACATTGATTCTGGATTTTATTTTACTCATGTGAATATAATGATGTTTCAGATGGATGATAGCTGCCTGCTTTATTTGTGTTCAGAGCACAGCGTGGCAGAGACGCTAAGTGTGGCGCTGCGGGTTGCAGAGGAGGCCATAGACGAAGCCATTTCTAAGGCTGAGGTTGACACGTCGACTCAGGTTATTCACTTTAAATCAAAATATAATCCTAAATTTTTTTCTGAAATATAACTTTTTACCACAATAATGCTATTGTTATAGTGTGTTCAACCCACGCAAAAATATCATTGTGTAATCTAATAATGCATGAAGGTAAGAGTTGTAGGCAGTCATTCAATGATGTCATAGTTTAATCTGACATTGTGTTTGCTCCCTGTCTGAGTTAGTTTGATCAGTTTAATTGAAACCATTAAGATTAAATTCTGCTAAATGGTTTGTCAAAAAATAGCTTGAGACAGCTTGCATTGTGTCATAGACTACATCAATCCCTCAAACTGAGCATGCATGAAGAGAGAGCGTGGTGGAAAACCCCTATTTTACCAGGAAGAAAACGTCCTGCAAAACCTATTCTCAGTACGAGCAGCCATCTGCAGAAGTATACTGGGGGTTTTAGATGATAGACAACTCAAAAAGAAGCAGAGGAACTAATGTGGATGATACTTTCCGTGTAAAAAGTAAAAGATTATAGCAGGAACGGTACAAAATTGATTACTGGAGCCCCACTGAGATACAGAACGCCAGTCCAGGTGTCGCTTCTGTGCAGAGTAAAATAGAAAGTTAAAGGTTGAAATAACAGCAATTAATAAAAATTGGGTTGAAGAAGAAAGTAGCTACCTAAACCTATAGCATCAGCTTCACTACAGAGATAGCTCAGAAAAAACCTTACCTCTAGTATGAGGAATGAGAAAGGTACAGCTGAATTAGATTTTCCCCAACCAGATCAGGCTCTATACATGCCTTACTCTCCTCCAGCGGCTAATGTGTCTAGTATAAAAGTTACTTTTGCTTTATTGTAGAAGACCACTCTTGACAAAAAAATCAAAAATGTTACAGTACCTTGCAAAAGCATTCATTCATCTTGACCACAAGATGTGAATGGACGCTTCATTTTAATAATTTTTTTCATTAGGTAACAACTCTCACAAGTCATTGTAGAATCTCTAGAAAAATATTTTAGTGCCACATCCTCTAATGCAGGCTTATTGTATTATATTGCTCAGACTATGTGTATGTTAAAACCGTCTTTTGTGAAGCGACCGTCTTCATTAAATCTAAAGGCTTTTAAATTCAGTACACGAAACATGCATGTACAGTGTATAAGTTTTGGTAGGTAATCAACTAATCTGTGCTTGAGTGGTGCTTTACAGCTTTTCTTGTTGTGTTTGTATTTTTTTTACCAGGGGAGTCAAAATGAAGCACTTTATCTACGAGAGCACAGAGGAGAGCTCATCAAGGAGCTGGCCCAAACCATTGTGCAAAAAGTAAAAGGAGCTTGCATTGGATGTCTTATACAGTAGCATACACTAAGGTTTATTTTGGTTCTGATAGGTATGTTTTCTGAAAACTGAAATACAGGGCAACCTGGAGAGTGTCAAACTTATATCGCCTTTCTCCTGCTAATGATCTTGCACAGAAAGAAAGCCGTATTAGCGTTGCAAACAGCTTTGATTGCACTAAGAGCAGCCTAACAATCCCTGTGTTTTCATTAGGTTAATGCTTTGGTTGAGATGAAGGCAGAATATGACCACAGCCTGGTTTCTGAGCATGACACGGATATTCATCATCATCAGTCCGCTTGCGATCAGCCCTCAGGATCCCTGAAACAACAAGTAAATCTACGGGTGAAAAATATAAATATACAAATCTGTTGTGGAAATTGAGCCAATGTAATGTAGTTTATCTTTTATTTCTCTATCTTTATGGGTTTGTTTAGAAATATGTTAATGGCCTAAAATGCAGGCCATGTACAGCAGTCACAGAAACCTGTCCAGTAGCCACTCTTAACATTTTAATAAGGGGAGGGGCAAACTAATTATTTTTTGTCACTATTTTTTTTTACACCAACAAGCTAAAACAGATATAAAAAGTAATTAGTCAATTTTGTTCTGTCTTTTTTATCCAAGCTTTGAAAGTAAAATGTGCATGAAGAATAAATTCAATTCAATTTGTTTATATACAGTAGTTCCAAATTACAACATCCTTTATCCTTGATCCTAGTTATCAGTGCATTTAGTTCTGTTTTTTCCCCCGAATTGCTTAAAGGAAACCCTGCAGACCGCAATGAGTCACTGACTTGCAATAGATGATACTTAGTGTAAAAATCCAAATGATAAAGGGAATTCTGTGTATTATATTTTTTTTGTTTTTTTGTTCAGGTTTATTACATTTGAGGAGCTTGTTTCACCAGCAGCTTGTTTTAATCCTTCCGGATAAATGGCAAATCCCTCATGGCAAAAGTGAGGTAGTTTTAATATTTGCTGTTTCTCTCTTTTGTCAGTTGGAGGTTTGCAAAATACGTTTTTTTCTTCTCCCTTAATAGCTGTTTTTGTATTTCTCAATAAAATCAATATTTGTTTTAGCACAATAATTACGTTTGGGTTTGTTAGATCACACTGACCCCTGCTGATGAAATGAGCTCCTCTAATATAACAAGTGTGAAAAATAACCCAAAAAGTAAATGAACAGATTTATTTCGATTTTTCTACTAAATACTTGTATCTTCTCAGAGATCATATTCGGCCTTCACACTTCTCGATAACAATTCATCGGCTGAGAAACCAGATTTACCTACGGCCTTAAAGAAAGAGGGCGGTGCATCGGCCATGACAGCCTGGAAGAGTGTCGATCGACTTGATAACTCCGGTAAGAGGGAACTTACCCATCCAACCAGCGATAAAACATATATTGAGTTTTCTGTTCCTGTAAGTATATGTATAGTTTGATTTTGGAAGAAGCAACAAAGGGAGATATAATTGTCTCATCTTTCCATCCAACCAAGCAACCAACCAGCCATCCATCCTTTATTTCTTCAACATTCAAAGTCAGGGATCTGTAGAAGCATCTTCCTTAAATTTATAGGAATGCTGATATTTTTGTTTAAAATCTATACAAAAGGACAAAGGGTCTAAACAAAACTATTGAATTTTGGCATAAAAAATGTGCAT
This sequence comes from Orestias chungarensis, assembly GCA_032876305.1. Lineage (NCBI taxonomy): Eukaryota > Metazoa > Chordata > Actinopteri > Cyprinodontiformes > Cyprinodontidae > Orestias > Orestias chungarensis. The sequence goes on along the minus strand of JAVLVB010000458.1, from coordinate 4,656,842 downwards.
GAACCCTGATTGTTGGATGTTTTTTATTATGTGTGTATGCTTCCTGCTTATCTGAATACAAATGTTTGTCTTCAGTGCTGAAGAGCCCGGATGGGAATTGGATCGCGCTGCAGAGTGCCCAGCTGTCACGGCCTAGCCTCCTCACTAAGAGGAAGAGTCTGGTTTACAGTGCCTTAGAGAGGGAGTCGGGAGTGGTCTCTGCCTATGAAGCCCTGGGCTCTGACAGTGAAAGCAAACCAGAGCCAGACAGCTCCTGGGGTGCTGTTCTGCAGGAGATCCACCGGAAGATGACGGACTGCAACCCTGTCCAACTCTATGACTTTGGTGACAACATCATTGCACAAACAGGCCACCAGGTCCACAGAGATGATCCGTTTTCAGACTCTGAGGGGAACTGGAAGCCTAGCAAACCTCTGAAAGGTCTCTTAAAGCGGAAGGTGCCTGCAGAGTTCAGGAAACCGCCTTCATCAAGAAGGACTAGCATCATCGATGTAGACTTTAATCTACAAGTCGCAGAGAAGGACAAGGAGAAGCTCAATGTATCTGATGAGCAAGGGGAGGGAAAAATAAGAAAATCCCGGAAAAAGAGGAGGAGTAAAAAAGAGCCGGCACCGTCCCCTTTGCCCTCGGTAAGAAAGAAAAAGATTTAGCTGTTAACAGATGAGGGGACCAGTCACTTAACCTGCAGAAGTATCCCCTCAAATTACTTAAATTATTTATTTGGGCTTATATCCAATAAAAAAATACAATCTGACAAAATCATATATCTTAAGGTTAGGGGATAAGAATTGTTTAATAGTGCAGAGGAATTATTAAGGAAAACACACAGGGACAAAATAAGACTTAGATCAGGACTTTCTAGTGGTACCAATACTGTAAAATATAAACAAAGTAACAAAATATAAACAAACAAAAACATAAAAAAAAACATGGCTTGAAGTTGTATTTCACCTTTCCATCAATCATTTCAACAAGACATTTTACCGGTGTACAATCCAACTTCTACATTAATCTTTCTCGTCTCCCGATTCATGTATCATTTTGCTTGCACTCCATAATTGTGTTGTGTTTTGCTTTGTGTTGATATACCGCATATAACATCTGTAAAACTTTGTGGCTGTTAGTACTAGAAGAAAAAAAGCATTATTGAATTGTATTTTTAACTGTGCAACTTTATACATTTTCAGGATTTAAAGAACAAAGACCACTTATGTTCACATTCTTCTGATGCTGCAACTCGTTGCACCTCTGCTGCAACAACCCCTGAACCTTTTAACCCCAAAAATTACATCACTGCGATTAATCAGACCGTCAATAACTTCACTTTAAAACTAGACCAATGCCCAGGCAGTGATTATGAATTTTGCCCCAGAGAAGAAGAAGCAAATGAAGAGAAAGGCAAACATAATAATGAACAGAAGGGAGGAATGGGACAAAGAAGTGGGTGTGAGACGGATGTTGACTTGGATGATGGAGGAAGAACAGGTAATGAGGACAAGTTGAAACACAGATTATACAGGCTTGTTTCCCAAGCCAGCTTTACATACTTGTCCTCTACTGAAGATGATGGACAAAGTGAGGGGGAATGGGACACAAACGCAGACATGGATAAAGGAGATAAAGAGCAGGTGCACACAGAGATGCTAACATATAGGCTTTGTCAGCTCGAAAACAAAGTCAGAGCAACTCAGTTCTCATCAACTGAGGATGAGTTGGAAAGAATGGGCCTTGAAATGGAAAACCAGGAGGATGAGATTAAAGAAAATGAAGATCTGGCTGTTACATTATGCCGATTAGCTAATGAAGTCAACGCCAGCCAGTATTCATCCACCGAGGATGAGCTGGACAAGGCGGAAGGAGAAGACATCGAGGATGGGGCAGATGAAAAGGAGCTGTGGAGAGTACAACCAGAAAAAACTCAGCTGCGTAACCTGGCCAGTTTAGTCAGCGCCTCCCAGTTTTCCTCCACTGAGGATGAGCTAGACAGACTTGGAGATAATGAAGATAAACAGGAGCAGGAGAAAAATAAATGCAGTAGGAAGAGGACGGAGCTTTGGGGGGCAGACGAGTCAATTGGAGACATAGACATGAAGATGTTTGATTTGTCAGTGGAAACTGATGAATCGCAGCAAGAGCTCTGTGAGAGAGAGAATTGTCAGCCATTAGTTGAAGATGATGCAACCAGTCTTAAGAAAAATAAAACAGTAACGGGTGATAGAACAATGGGAATGGAGCAATTATACCACAAATACAGAGAAATCTTTAAAGAGCCAGTTGAAAACCTAAAAACTGGACCAAGGACAGAAGCATTAAAGCCAACAAAAGCCGAAGAGGAGGAAGAACCATGTTCAAAGGAGACGGATGAAAAGGTTGAACAAGAGTGTCTGAAAGAAAGCAAAGAGAGTGAAGGAGAGTTTGAAACAGACTCAAAGAGTGAGGAAGAGGATGCAGAATTTGACAGAATAATCAGTAGCATGTTGATGATAACTCTGGAAGACCTGCAGGCAGAAACGATGGACAAAGCTGGACAAGCCGAACCAAGAAAGCCAGAGAATGACAACATAGAGGCAGAGAGTGGATTAGGAGAGGGGAAATGTGTTACAGAGGAGATGGATGAGGAATCAGACTCAGTGATAAAAATATGTATTAGTGAGAAAATGGAGGAAAACGTGGAGATTTCTGATAAACAGCAGAAAAGTAAAAACACTGGTAGAGATGAAAATACTGATGACATAAAATTAAGGGATATTATAAACATTAGAGAACTCAAAATAAATGAAACAAAGCTGAAAAGCCCACCATGTGATGACGAGAGCTGGAACCAGGATGGACAAAGAAACACAGCAGACTCTGAAGGAGCAGAAATGCACAAGGATACCAGAGACTGTGAGCAGAAAGACAAGGAGGGGCAGAAGGCTGAAAACATGGAACAGAGCAGCTCCTACACTCATCTAGGGGACTTCCTTTCACCTGAAGAGATTCAAAATGTGAGTAATGTGAGTTTTTAATTTTATTCTCCAAAAACTAGGTTTAGACACAGAATCTTCGCCATACCCTCTTTACTTTTAAGGACTTTAATGCCAGATGAATGTTAAAGTTAAGATTTATGAAGCAGTCAATTTTTTTGGAACTATTTTTGCTAATTTCATCGCATTGTTGTCGGCTGTAAAATACAGTGAATTCAGAAGGGATATGGAAAATGTTTCATAATTTAAAATTTGTTTTAATAATCCTATTAGTTGCATGGCCATATTTTAAATTTAGAAGTTAATATTTGCATAAATGTGAAAGTGTTGGTGCGAGTAGCTTGTAATTTGGCTAGTTTTAGGGTGAAAAAGCAAATCTTTCATGTTAATTTAAGAGTAAATAAATACATTTTATTTACACTCTTGTAGAAAAAAAACAGAGCGATATAAAATTTTAATTAGAAAATTCTTTTGTTCTAACAACCTTTTGTCTAATCTTTAACCAATATGATGATTCTTTAATCCAAATGTTATAAAACAAAGAGTTTGCAATCTAACAATAAAATATTTATGCAAGAACATAATAGCAAATCAGGTGTTAGCAAACAATATATTGATGTAAAAATACTCTAAATGGTAGTTGACAAGAATGAGAAATTTCTATAGCCTTTAGAAATCCTGATGTTTGAAATGGTAAAAGTCCACAGAAATTTACAAGATAGATCTTTCAAAAATGGAACTAACTTCATCATTAAGGCAGAGTGAAAAGAATATTCATGCGTACAATAACATCCCATTAAAATCTGCTCAATGAATTCAAGGAATGTTTAAATTCCATTTCTGTATACCGACTTGTTTTCTTACCATCTTCTTCTGCGTCCGGCCATCCAACCTATTTTGTTAACTTATAACTAAGTTACTCTCTTAGTATAAAATGAGCTAAAATTAACAGTCTGAATGATTTTCCGCTGAGGTTTTATGGGGTTTCTTGTCTGATATCTGATAAACTCACATTTAATTTGCTTATTTTCAATTTCACTAACCTCTCATTCTTTTTCCTCTGTGCTGTTGATCCTCTTTCTCTTTGCTTTATGTTTACTGTAGGGTAGTGACATGGAGATTTACAAAATTATAGAGCCAATGTCATCTATGTTGGAGCAGGTGAGATTGGGCTTGTTTAACTCTTACTATAACCCACAGCCGTTAAGGTCCTGAACTTAATATAAAGGTAGAATATTGACCTTCCTCTAAAATTTTATTTCTAAGCATCCAATAAGAAAGATACATCAAATCTCCAATATGAACATAAAGCTATTTATTCCCCCTTGTCAATCTCTTAAATGAGTCAAGGTTTATTTGTTATAAGTGCAAAATTGTGCAAATCAATAGAAGTTAATCCAAAATTATATCAACATCAGTAGAGGCCTTCACCTTGACTGTACAGTACTTATTTGGATTTAAACCCAGGAGACAAGCCAGTGCACCATGAGACGGGGAGGAGGCCGTAGGAGGGCAACAACCTAGCAGCAGGACTGCTACCTCACCCTTTTTGTACGGAGGAAAAGAAGGAACACTCCCAGAGCCATGCAAGATGACCTCCAGGAGGCCACAAATGTGCATGTGTCTGCACAAACGGTTAGAAATCGACTCCATGGGGATGGTGACGCGACCCGACGTCCACAAATGGGGGATGCTTGGCATTTGCCAGAGAGCACCGGGATTGGCAAATTCGCCACTGGCGCCCCGTGGTGTTGACAGATGAAAGCAGGTTCACACTGAGCACATGGAGACGCCGTGGAGAGCCATCTGCTTTTCACTGCAACATCCTGCTCTCCATCTGCTCTCCACTGCAACATCCTTCATCATCCTTCATCATGACCAGTTTGGCAGTGGGTCAGTAATGATGTCGGGTGCCATTTCTTTGAAGGGCCGTACAGCCCTCCATCAGCTCCCCAGAGGTAGCCTGACTGCCGGTACCGAGATGAGATCCTCATACCCCTTGTGAGACCATATGCTAGTGCGGTTGGCCCTGGGTTCCTCCTAATGCAGGACAATGCTAGACCTCATGTGGCTGGAGTGTGTTAGCAGTTCCTGCAAGATGAAAACATTGAAGCTGTGGACTGGCCTGCCCATTCCCCAGACCTGAATCCGATTGAGCACATCTGAGAAATCATGTCTCGCTCCATCCACCAACGACACGTTGCACCACAGACTGTCCCTCAGGAGACATCCGCCGTCTCATCAGGTGCATGCCCAGGATTGTAGGGAGGTCATACGGTCACATGGAGGACACACACAATACTGAGCCTCATTTTGACTTGTTTTAAGGACCTTACATTAAAGTTGGTTCAGTCTGTAGTGTGTTTTCCACTTAAATTTTGTGTGCGACTCCAAATCCAGGTTTCCATTGATTTTTGTGTGATTTTCCTTGTCAGCACATTCAACTAAAAAACAAGGTATTCAATGAGACAATTCATTCATTCAGATCTAGGATGTGTTCTCTGAGTGTTCCCTTTATTTATTTGAGCAGTATATATATATATATATATATATATATATATATATATATAAATATATATATATATGTGTATATATATATGTATATATATATGTGTATATATATATATGTATATATATATATGTATTTATGTACAGTATGTATATATGTATGTGTGTATATGTAAAATAAACTTTTTTTCGCAACATGGCCATAATTGAGATGTTAAAATTTTCCCGTTTCCTTAAATTTTCCTTTCTTTCTAACACTCCCTCCTTCTGCCAGTGATTACAACACAGCTCCAGCAAATCTCCATTCATGGTTGTTCCATCTTTTCAGAATTTATTTCGTTTATTTAGCCATTTGGTTTAAACGCTTTCTCTTGCATTCGTGAGGCATAACGTGCTTGTCTATTTGCACCGTAGAAACACTCTGCAGCATCTTTACGCAGCATCACCACTGAGGCGCTAAAGGTCCTGAATGCAACCGAGGAGCTGCTCCAGGGAGTGGATGGGCAAGAAAGAATCAGAGTGTCTACTATCTCTCTGCCCCCCAACACAGACCCCAAGAAACTGGACGAACAGTTCTGGAAACTAGAGGAAAATGTAGAGTTTATCTAACAATTTCCTTAACCATGCTTCATATTTTATAATGCTAGTCTTACTCAACGTCAGGCCTTATCACAATCTAGTATTTACAAATAATAATTCAACAGATGTTTGAAGTAACCTGTATAGATGTGGTAAAAAGGAGCTTACTTTTGCAATATTTCACTGTTTATTTAGGGACACCAATGGAAATTATAGACACATAATTGTGCAAAAGATTTGTTGATGTCCACTACAAGAATAGTCTATGAAAATTAAACAAACATAAAACAGTAATTATAGATACAGATAATAACATGAAGTTCCTCTGCCTTGGGGTTGGTACAGGTTTATCTGGCAGCTGGTTCTGTGTACAGCCTGGAGGCAGAGCTGAGTGATCTTGAGGAATGTGCCAGAGGAATCTGCAGCTCTACATCCGATATGGAGCTGTCCTTCCTGGAGGAGCAGGTTGCAGCAGCTGCTGCCAAGGTCCAGCAGTCTGACCTACAGGCGAGTATCACCAAAAAGAAAAAAATGAAAGAATTGTATGAATTTGTCCTTACATTATTGATCGTTAGAGCATTGATACGTAAATATATATGTTTGTATTGGCTAAATAGTGTATTTATTAAAGATCAATTCCCTTGTTTCTAATTTAGATATCCGACATCTCTGCGAGAATCGCTGCTCTCAAGAGTGCCGGCCTCAATGTGGACACTCAGAGCCGCTTCCCTAAGAGCAGGGTGACCACGGACAAGGTTCTTTGCTTTTTCTAAAGACAGAACAGTGCAAATTTTAGAGTGGGATGCTGATGTTAGACTAAAAACTTTTTCTGTTCATGTACATTCCTTCAGTCTGTTACTCTGGACTCTTCAAGACATCTGAGAAGAAGACTACCTGTACCCCCAGTAAAAGGTAACTTTAAGGAAAATTGGTCACAATATCATAGTTAAGGACTCAGTGGCGTGCCATAAATTTAAATCAAGTATTTTGTCTCTTCTTTCTCTAAGGGGAAAAGGAATCCTAACGCATCCGTTTTCTGCAGGACCTCAATGTTGCAGTGCCGGTCATACTGCAACCCAGACCAATCTAAAATAATACATTCACACACAGGCTCCCTTAAACTGCACCTGCCTCAAGCAATATAAAACACAAACATGGACACATACTTAGATATTCGATTAGATATACGTCAAGATTTGTAACCTTACTTGGTGATTTCAAAATTCATGCAGATTTAAAACTTTAGTTTGAAGCCATATGGGCACCAGTAGAAACTTCACATGCAGATTTAAACTTTTGCAGCTAATATTTAGACAGTATGGGTAGATCCACCTTTTCTGTGGCTATATGAGAGAAAAAAAGTATTGCAGAGCTACCACTCCCTAACCTGAACGGTCTGTATGTTTGTTTTTCCTCAAGTTTACAAAAAAAATGCCAATTTTACTTCAATGTTTCCTGTCATCAAAATCTTAGAAATTTGAAGTCTGAAAACTAAATGAGCAACATTCTTTCTGAGGAAACACTGCCTTTGTATGAAAGCTGGCATGCTTTAACCCGACTAGATTAAAGAAATTATATGTTTGTCTTAAACCTTTGTGTCGATTAAAGTTAAGATTTTCTATAGGGCCCAAATTTATGCCCATATCACAGGTAGTCTACATATTGTTTAACCTCTAAATGCAGAAAAAAGTAGATTCTTTTTTTTTTTAGTACAGCAGATAAAACATGCATTTTCCGATCACCCATCAAATGTGTGGGGAAATTTTTAGGACTGACCCATCTGATTAAAAAAAAGAGTACTTTATACAATCGACCCAGAAAATAAGAAAACAAATTGCTGATACGTAAAAAAGTGTTTTTTTAAATCAAGTTGCCATCAATATTTTGATTTTAAGAGCAAATGTAGCATATTATCTTAACTGTAGAACTCTTACATTTGAGATTTTTAAATTAAAATAACCATCTGATCTTTGTTTTATGCCTCTGATGTGTATGTTATAGTGTACATTTTGTACATTAAAAAACAACAGTAAATGTTTTCTGCGTGTTAAGCACAAAATCCTAATAAAGTTGAAAAGCTGAACACACCGGCTGCCGTCTGGAAATGTGCTCAAAAGAAAAACAGGACTAAAAGGCCATGCACTGTTGCCTGTCAGAGGAAGGTGGGTGTCATAGGAAGGAATTTTGTCTGGTTTTTTGAGGTCAGGAAGTGACACCCAAATATGACATTCTTCTCTGTGAAGAAGATGCGGGAGTGACTAAAAGATGGGGAATACTTTGGAAACATTTAGCAGGATCACATCCTGCTTTCTTGTTGAAGACAATAAAGGGCCAGAGCAGGACAAAAAAATAGTTTCTTCCTTTTTCACAAGTCCTTTAGGATACCAAGCCATGAAACATCTATGACACATCCTCACTAAGGTTTGATGTTTTGTGTCTCTGAATGCTCTGTCATCCTAAAGCGAACTGGGTAGTAATCTATAAGATAAAACAAATGTTACACGGAGAACCCACTCTGCCCTCAAGCTCAGAGCAACTTACAGCTGTGGTCAGGAGCTCTCCGAGGCGAGAAAGCGCTCCCTTTGATCAGGAACCACAAACCCTTCTTTCTGCTCGCTTTCTCTTCGGTCTGAAATCACAAAGAACTGTTTGAGGTCAATGATGACCGAGCCTTCCCTGTCGCGACCGGGAGGTTCGACTTCGGCATAGGATGGTCGACCGGAGCCCCGTCTGAACTTCAGGATTGGCCAGTGGGTTGGACGTCTCTGTAATAGAAGATACATCAAAAATCAAACAGATTGAGCACTAGTTGATTGAATGGATATTAATGGATTATTTATATATATATGTATATAGGCTGCTAAGTGTTATTATTCACTAAAGATAAAGATATATATATATATATATACTTTTAAAATCAAAAGGCTTTATCTTTAGTGAATAATAACACTTAGCAGCCTGATTCTGAATGAAAGAAAGACATAGTTCAAACATAAAGTCTTTGGTTTGGCATTAAAGATGATTATATTTATCTGGACAGAGTAGGCTTATCCATCGCTATAGGAAGTAAAATCCTATATTGAGCAATCGTGTACATCTTATTTTGTGCAAGTATGTTTGTCTGAGTCTAACAATTAATTGTAGTTTTTTTTAAATGATTTAATAATAAAAAAAACTTTGCAAAGGTAATAATAGCAAATGACCTTTTTCTAGTACGTCCCATTCACAAACTTAAAGAGTATTTTTTTTTTGGGGGGGGTTTCACATAAAAGAACAACACAAAGTACCTTCATAGAAAAATCCCACGAACTTCACTCGTCAAAAGTAGCGAGGGCAGAAATTACATAAGCTAAAACAAATTTACTTTAAAAACAAACAAAAAAAAATCCCAGGATTCCCATGTTTTCACCTAGGTTTCACATATTTCCGTGACATTTACATTTGGGTCCTATTTGCCAAACGTTGGTCACATTCCCCACATGTAATCAAGTATCTAGTGCATGAGTTTTAGGTTCCACTCACACGTGGAACATGTGATCACATATTTCTCACAGGAGTAATCTGTCATTAGTGTGGAAGTAATTGTGAAATTGTAATGATTTTTTTTCTATAACCAGCACACTGACCTCCATAAGGAACAGGCTAATGCTAGAGGTGGGATGATTGTACGTGTAAGTGAACAAGAGAACGGCAGCTAGTAGAGCTGTTATGAGTCCGATGATGGTTGCCAGGAGGCCACCCGGCATGGCCTTCCTGCTCTTCTCTGTACTCTCAGTGTTCCCATCTGTGAACAGAAAAAAATTCAAATTACTTATGAATTGATTGTACAGTATTTATCACAAGTTTTAATGCTATAATCAAGCATAAATGTCCTTTCAGGCACCGCTGTGACTGATCAATGACCTTAAATATGCCAAGAGACGAACGTTTTCTTTTGAAATGCATGATATTACTTTGTACCTGCAGCAAAAAGATGGATCTATGCAATCAGCTGAAAAAATATATATGCAAAAGCTTTGTTTAGGCTCTTTTTGTGCAGAAAGAAAATAGGAAAGGTTACTAAAAGTTATTTATATACCTAATTCCACACACAAGACAGTTGAAAGTGGTTTGCATAAAGATTATAAAGTGCTTCAAAAAATAAGTTTAAAAACAAGAATCCTATAACAGAGGGCACTTAGCATGTAAAGGATGCCCTGGTGCACTCACATCACTTTTTAAATGATATTGAAACTGGCTTTTTTGGTTTGTTTTATTTTGAATTTTTTGTTACTTCCAGGTAAAAATGAAGGACCTTTATTTTTATTTTTTTTATTTTTATTTGATGAAATTAAATTAAAAATAACTTCCATTAATCCCATTTTTTTGAAACGTAGGAATTGGACATAGTCACATTTAAATAAGACCCCCTGTTTTAAAGTCACTAGATGATTTTTTTGCCAGGTTCTGACAGCAGTTTTCAGCACCTGTAACATCAGTGTTAGTTACATTCACTCTGAAGTCTATGTGCTTTGTTGAGTTTTCTGGGGATTCACTGAGCTAAAAGTTGGGGATAACTCTGCAATTAACATTTATACTGTCAAAAGTTACAAATCATATGACAAAGGATACCGTATCATCTTTAGGTCTTAATTATAGCTACAACAGATAGATGTTGGAACAGAGGTTGGAAAAATAAAAAACAAATTTTTTTTTTTTACTTGTAAAAAAACAGTAAAAGAAAGTTCTCTTGAGTACTCTTATCATCTCTTGAGAGATCAAAAGATGACATTAAAGATTTTTCGAAGATATTTTTGAAAAAAAAGTTTTGAGTTTACCATCTGCAGATGTGTTGGTTGGTTGCTGTTCACTCGATCTGTTTTTACTCCACGTATTGCTGAGTAACGAAAGGTTGTTTGTGGTGGGTGTCTTGCCGAATGGGGTGGGTACTACATTTGAGATCCTTTGCTGCTTTGTAGTTGGCGTCAAAGGAAACTGCAAATTCATGTTATCTGATGTCCCATTTCTGATGATTTTCATCGGGAGACATCGGGGATCCCGCCTCTTTAATAACAAAAAACATTTGTTATGAAACTAATGAACAAATAATGCTACGGTTTGATTAAGATACATCTTCTGATGATAACCAGAAGGCAATAGTGGGAAGAACCTCTTCTGGGCAGCCGAGGTCAACCCATTCCTGACGATTTCTATCAAAGCCACTGGAACATCTGAAGAAGAAAGCAGTAGTTAAGATTGTTATGTGGCTACAAGCACAAAGAGGATTTCATCCTGGGTGCTAAAGTCATTGACAGCAACACAATGTAATGTACAAGAAATTAGTAATTACTCGAAGACAGATGTTGGAGATAGATCTGTCACGAAATTTGTGATGGAAAACCAAACCAACACTAATGTTTTCATCCCAGTTGGCTCAGAATGTACCCATCCATGATTCTGCTTAACTATGTACCAAAGTTGAAAGTCCAAAAACACCCCACAAAAGTCCCCTAATTTCAATATTAGAATACTAGGCTATGGAATTTGAGTTACTCTTTTTTACTTTTCCTAGATAGGTGTAATTATTAAAAACTAAACATCATTAGTGTTCCGATGTCCATAAGAAGAATCTGTTCTAGTTAATCGGTATGGTAAATCCGAATGGTAGTTAATTTGTATGGTAAAATATATAACAAAAATCCAATTCATGTCATTTCTGAGATTTGTTTTCCATTTTACCTCTGTAGCCGGCTGCACCAGCTGCAGTTAAACCCAATCTGAGAAGTGACACATGGACCACAGCTGGAGAACTGCAGACATGCTGAGAGTAAAGATATAATAGAGACACATGAAATGGAACAAATGAGAAAATGTCTCATGAATGCGACTTACTTGGGAGAGGGAGCATTTCCACTGCTGTAGAGTTGCCGATTTTTGACTTTGGAATGTTTACTGTATGATATTCATAAATGGTTCTCCGACGAACATCTGAGGTGTGTTAAAAAAAGAATGTCTTAAACAAGAAAAAAAAAAGTGTATTTAATGCTGAAGGCTATATTATAGTTCAGTTTCTGTCTTCTTTTAAAATTGTTGCTTTCAACTTTACAAAACAGCTGCTTGCAGTTTTGTGAGAATTTCACAATAATATATTTAAATTTTGTATTTGTTGGAGTTTAGATTCGTCTTACTATGAATCTGGTCAATGTTATGAAGCACGACGAATGCATCTGACAAGCCCACTTTGACAGGATGGTTCTCAAAGCTTATGTCAGTAACAACAACAGGAATCTAAATTGAGAAGACTTCGATAAATATAAATCCTTCACAATACAAAAAAAAGGCAAAAAACAGGAGGAACACACCACCTCTTTGTAGGCAAAAACAATCCGTCCATCGCTGTGCAACGTTGCCTGAAATGTGAAAGTTCCCACAGCGATGTTGTCCTGGAGGGGGACTTGGTCCCACTGAACAACCAGCGCAGTTCCTGAAGGACAGCCACAAACAGAGGGTGAGGCCGTGCAAAGTTAGAACACTATGTTTAATAATCTACTAATAATCTCACCTACCATTGTCATAATACAGTACAGCAGAGGTTTTGGACAAGCTGGGATTAAAGTTACCCATCAAAGGAGCAATGTACTGAGTGGCTGTAAGCATCTGATGGATTACATGTCCAGTGTAAATGAAACCTGGAAGAGGAAGTTAAGGAGTCATTCATTGTGAGAAATTCACTATAATCTACAATTGGGCCTTAACGTATGCATTCACCCAGCAGATTTAGGTTGAAAACAAGTCTTTTAAATGTATTTCTTCTGATCGAAAGCAATTTTAGCACCAAACTTGAATGACATTGAGAATCTGTTAAAGGGCACAAAATACTCATGCAAACATCTGGAAAGTTGTTTAGTATCTACAAGAAGCCTTGTAAGTGTTGTCAAGTAAAATATGAGGAGAAATTGAAACACTATTAAAATGAATTAATTTCTTTTAACCCTAAACTGTTGTATTTCCTAAAATATATTCTCCTTTTAAAGATTTCCATTGTTTGATGAGAAGTCCCTGTCTGATTTCCCGTCTGATAAAAACCCTCCTTGCTGAATGCAAAGTAGTTAGGGACTCAAATCTGCAAGCGGTATGAAAAATTTTAATCTTAACTAAACAATTTTGTGAAAAATTAGAAAAGAAACATTTTTTGACCGACGTTTTAACCGAAGCTAAATTTTTATCCTATTATAGAGCTATAAGTAAGTTAACTAATCTTGTCTTGTATAAATGCTTCTGACAAATTTTTAGTAACAAACTTTAATAGTATAACATGGGATGTTTTATGATTTAAAACCTGTGAAAGCTTCATAACACTGACCTGTACAGCAAACACAACATAACATTTCACTTACCTCCAGTGGCAACTGTGATTTCTTTCAGTACGTGACCATAAAAAGGAAAGCTAAATGAAAGATTAACTCTCTGGAAAACAAGGATTAAAATTATTCATCATACTCTTTCAGGAAATAAAGAATCAGAGTGACAGAAATACAGAAACCTCTGATGTCAGGTCAAAATCTTAAAATTAAACCAGTTAAACTTGTCTGAAGAGAAACAAATCAAAACAAATTATTTTCAAAGTTTAAACAGCTAATAACTACAATACTGTTTCTGAAGTCAAAAATTGGAACTTGCAAGTTTCAGCGGGGTATTCTGAAATTTTGATGTCTGCATTCTAACCAAACTTTTCATAATAGCTAAAATGTTTCACAGTGATAAATATACAGCAAGAAATATTTTATGATGAGGTTTGATGACAGACCTCTGCTGGTCTGTGTGTGTTGGACAGAAAGTGGAGGGTCTTCCACTCTTTTCTCCCCATCTCACCGATGTCCACCCAAAGGTATTTACTGGATGCATCTTCAGAACCGTAGATTTTAGATGTATAGTAGTAGTCAATATCCTAGACAATCATACAGATGAGTTTATGTGCATTTGTTGTAACTAACCAACTCTTGAACAGGAAATAGAATATGTACATTTTTGAAGGAATAAACCCTTTTAACAAACCTACTGTATAAAGCATTGTAAGAAAGACATATGTATCTATACATAGCTGATAAATTTGTTTTTATTTTTTGTGCTGGGTTTTTAATTGGTGTTGTGTGTGTTGAATAATCCCCCTGGAAAAATAATTCTAGAATCAATTAAATTGAAAATATACATTTTGAATTTTATTTTTAAGCTCATATTTAATTTTATTTTAATAAAGCAACATAAAAACAAACTCTCCCCTTACTGTCTTACAATGGATGTATCAGCATAACCGTTCAGATCAGTGATGGTCATCAAGTTTTATCATCATTATTATTATATTCTTATCTTTAGTTGTTCTTTAAAATCTGTCTGCAATATAATCTTACAACAATCTGGCTGGAATTATCCTTTCCCTCCTCCGCCACCAGTTGAGGAAGTGACTCCTCTGGCTTGTGTTGGTGTCTATAGTGGCCGTGTTTATCTGGAGCTAAAACAGGATCCCTAAAACTCCGGTATCTTTTCTGGAAATCCTGTGGGACTGCATGCAATCGTCCCTCTGTGTGTGACAAACAAAAGACAAACACTCCTCAGAGATATAGGTCCATATCTACATAATAAGGTTGCCTCATATTTGTTGGCAGCACCTCCATGATGGAAATACTTTTATTTTAAATCACGCCTCAAACATGCTCTGTGTGACTTTGATGGTTTTAGAGTAGAGCGAAATCATTTTTTATGAAGATTTTGAGCCGTTTGACACATATTTGCTCAGGACGTAGCCCTTCTACCACGCACTGGGACATAAACAGTTCCCGTACATAAGCAGGACATAAGCAGGTGCCGTGTGGTAAACATCCTTCACCATTCCTCTCAACCGTCAACAAGCGTGCGTCCTATCTTTTCTCTTCGCAGTGGACGGCGAAGACATGCTTCACATTCTTCACACCGGCAGCTCCAGCACCAGGCATGTGAGGCAAGTAAATGCGAGGTGTTGTGTCTATATATCTGTCACAAGGTGGTCTGAGTCCTATAAGCACCAGTGCGCATCCAAGTGTTGCCAGGAGAGTGTTCTCATGTCATCCAAGCTGTCTGAAAAGAAGTCTAGATGTGTAGCTGGTGGACTATTTTACTGGATTAAAAAACACAATGAGGGCCAATTTTTTTTTGTTATCCTAAAACTAAGATCTAAGAAATCAGTTTGAATTTGATTCAAATCTTTCTCAACAATTGAAATCTTAGCATGGTGCGCTCCTGTACTTTTTTAATTTTTTTTAATTGAACCAAGTTTAACATATGCTGCATATGAAACTCTGGAGGATTTTAACACTAAATGAATGACAAAAGATAAAAGAAAAATAGAACACTAAATGATCTGAGAATGGAATATTTTAGAAGATTCCTGGTCTTTGAGTATTGTTAGGAATACTTTTGCCAGATCTAATTAACATACCACCAAATCAATAATTTGGATACACTTATTTCCAACATCTCTATTCCTTTTTCAAAGGCACTATTTACCTCAAGAACCTGCTCTGTCAAATTCTCTAGATTTGAATGGACAATCTAAATATTATCTGTGATCTGTATCTGTTTTATTCAAGATTACAGGATAGATCCCCGCACCTTAGTAAACATAGTTATAATAACGAAGTTTTTTTTTGTTTTTTTAACAGATGAATACAGTGCTGCATTACAACCTAATAAAACATTAAATGTCTTGTGTAAAATCTCTTGTGGAAATGGTAGTATTAGTTGTGGCACTACATCAGTTTATCTAATCTGAAATTCACACTAAAATGTGAATATTAAAAAATAAACTTTTCTATTATAAAAAAAAGTTGAGGTTAGGAGCCCCTTTGTCATCGCATATCTGATGATTTGAGGTTTTTCATCACAACCATGGATCCAGCTCATCACTGGATATTGTTTCGTCTGCACGTTGCTGCTTTGTGGTGAGGTTTTGTTTCAATCTCAAACTGTATCCGGAGGCTGCATGGCCTCAGTCACCTCTCTACTGTATTGTGATGTCTGTCTGTTCTGCATGGCTTGTGTTGGAACTATCTGTGATTTTCCTTTTGAAAATTAATAAATTATTTTTAAACTATTAAGACATTAATTCAGTCAATAATGCAAAGTTTCTTAACAAGCAAATAACGAAATAATCCCTGAAGTATGACAATCTACTGTATTTCATTTAATGAAAGGCAAAAACAAACAAAAATAAGAGCGCTGCACAATCAGTATATATATAAAAAAGTCTTGAAAATAATTAAAGAGCTGTTAGTTTGACTATAAAAACACAGTGAACTTATTGCTAAATATATTCTCTTTAAAACTTGCAAAGTGAAATTATGTCTACTTTGTGTTTTATAAAAAGCATCCAATTAATGATATAATATAAAAATCACTTGTTCTGAAATTTGTAAAAAGTATTTTAGGAAACAGGACATTGTTCTCACACCCAGAAAACTACAAATTATTTGAAATGTGACAAACATGTCAAACTTACCCGAGGACAGATTTTCAAAGCTGGTTTGGATCTCTTGAACAAGGATCAGATTTATAAATAGATGAACGGGGGAAATCCTCGCCATCGTTTCTCCAAGACTCTGTCTCAAACGAAACGATAATTGCTGGCCTGTGACATAAAGTGTTATGTCTTAAAAATAAAGTCAAACTTGCTGAAAACTCAGGGCGGTCCGGAATCAACCTCCTCTGCGTTTTGCAGACATTCTGTCATTAAAAACACGGTTGAGTCTAGAGTCGTGGAAAGGTGCCGTTCAGGTGGTGTAGGAATTTTCAGGGAATGCGTGGTTATTTCAATTGTATTTCCAGTTTTACCCTGCACAGTGAGGTCCTAGTGTCAGATACTCCTGTTTAATCCGAATCAGTTCTGTAGCCACCCGAATCTGAAGCAGCCTTTTTTTCACGCAAGCATTCAGTTCTGGTCATATTTTCGAAAAATCATGGTAAACCCTTTAATTCCTCACTTCTCCAGTAGATGGCGATAATGAAAACTAAACAGGGAATTTGTAGAGAACCTAAAAACATCCACCTTTGTGTATGACGTCCTGCTAAAGGGCTGTTTGTGCTTGTAAGACCAACATGTTAATCTGAAAATGAAAACCGTTACATTTATGTCTGACCAACAATAAAAAAAGTATTTAGACAAGCACTTTGGCTCTGTCTGACCCACAATAGAAATTCAATTTTAAAAGTAAATCTTAGTAGTTTTGGTATTTTGAATATAGCATCCAATTCAGGAAATTACAGCCATTAGCTACAACAAAAATGAAACGTCTGACAAACCACAGCGTCGTAAATGTAAAGCCCTTAAATACACGATTTGGATTGAATATAGATGTCTAAGCTGTTCTAATTTGACTATCACATACAAACATCTAAATAAGACCATACTCCAGTGTTTATATATACAACAAAAAAACATGACAAAAAAGGGACAACTGTCAGTTTACTGGTGTTTAATCAGATTTAGTGAGTTACACTTAAGACAGAAAAAAAAAAAAAAACATTGCAAAAATTAGATGCATTTTCATTATGGGATAACATAAAGACACTTTAGGTCCAAAAGCTGACTTGAATTGTTCAGGAAATGCGCGGCTGAAAAAAAAAAAAAAAAAAACACAAAGGCATGCAATTTAATCACAAGCTTTGACAGTTACTTTCCTACTTCATTGCTTTAATATCCAAGTTAAAAACAACTCAACTGCAAGGATAGAAATAACAAGAAAACAAGGCTTTTCTTGTTTTTAACCATAAGCGTTAACAGGGTCACTCTAACTCTAATGTACTAATTAGGGAAAACACAAGAGGGTGGGCAGTATGCACATTTTAAGCTTAGTGATAAAATATCAAACACCTTAATATGATGATCCTGAAATCATTGTCTAAACTGCACAAGATACATACATGATACATTCTGTGCGTGTGAAATCTTGACAAGAATGATACCACAGTACTCACTTCAGAGCCTTTTTTTTATTTCTGGCCTTTTATATATATTTACTTTAAAAAAAATCTTGTTCGACTTTCAGAGAGAGAGAGCGAGAGAGAAATAATACTAATCCAATGTTTATTTCAAGTTAATGGGCCTGAGAATTTTTCTAGCACCAATATAGCACACTTGTCGTTACAATGGTGCGAGGATAGACTTCTGATCACATATTTTCAACAATTGGTGATAGATTTGAGAAAAAAAAAAGTTTTAAAAATACCCACCACCCTGGAATAAATTCAGTGTAAAACTCAGCATTGTAAGAGCTCAACCTCAAAGATGAGGGTTGCGTTTGGGGGGATGATGGGGGGATAACCTTTGCTGCCATACGCATAATCTGGAGAGCAGGTCAGTTTGGCCAGCTGGCCGAGGGTCATCTGTGGAGGTAGTGAAGGGAGAAGGTATGTAAAATCTTTAATAATGGAAGACACATCACATACACCCACCCCTCCCTTCCTCCCTCCCTCCAATTTTAAAGCAAGTATTTGATCGAAATGAGAAATATGATATCACTTTCAATAATCAGTCAGACATGCATTTGTTTTATATGAACACTCAAGTAAAAAAAATAAAACTCGCTCAAAGCCAGAGGAGAGTTGACCACTGAGCAGCTGCTGCCACTTTATCCGAATTGAAATCTCAATTAAAAAGATAAATCAGAGAATAATTTTATAAACATCTTCTTTGACTCCAGAGAGACTCCAATTTACCATATGCTAATAAAATCCAAGATTGGGACATTTCCTTCAATATTCAAACATATATTTGTTTTAGGCTAGATAAAAAAAAAGAAAAAAAAGAAGTGACGATCCTAGCAGAAATGGAAAAGTCTGACATTAAAATGCTTAGTGTTGATTCACACCATTTAGATCCTTTAATAGAATCACAATAACCAATTATGATCCCCCTGCTAGTAAGTGGAAACAAAGTTTTTTTATTATGTTTGATTGTTCCTCATCCTCTAACCAGTGAAATGACACATTATATGACCGTAAACTTGTCCATATCCATCCTGACATGCAGCAGTTCGTATTCTCCAACATTTCCTACCCTACGTACCTGAGCTACACCTTCATCCCACCCGCGGATAACTTCACCGGCTCCTAGCTTAAACCTGAACGGCTCTCCTCGGTCCCGGGAAGAGTCAAATTTCTTCCCGTCTGGCAGCGTGCCTGTTGGAAGAACAAAGGGTTTATGAAGCATACTTGCCTAGCACAATGCGCGTAATTAAGCTAAAACGGTTACGTAATTTGGACAGAACCTGCTCGAAAGCAATAAACCTGAAACTGCTGCTAAGGACTGGTTAGTATACTTTAGCTTAACGTATGTGGGCTAAAAATTTACATTTCACAACATTAATAGTTTACTGTTAGTTAACATCGGATGTTGTGCATTATTTTTCACTTGTTTCAGAGCGGATTTCGGCGCATCCACCCACGCCCGTATTTCCAGGCTAGATGCTAAGCTAAACTAGCCTAGCTTAGCTGGACCGCTTCTTGTTGGCCTCATTTCTCGGGGGAAGGTTTTCATTTTCACACTTTGGATCTCGTTTTTTTTTTTTTTAATGCCATCAAAGCTGTGCACAATTGTTACTTTGAATCATTTGAGGAGCAACAAAACAAACGGGACTCACCAACGTAGTGCACGGAGACAGACGCTCCCCTCCTCGGAGCAGTCCTTCCTGCGAAATAAAAGTCCACAATTTATTCCAATGCAGGAGCAACTATTTAACAAAATAACCAATCCCATGCAGGTCAGGAACAAATCTGAGTGTAAATATTTACCGTCTCCGGGTCTAAGTGTCTCGACTTGCACACCCATTGTTTTCGGTTTAATTCGCACTCTTCCGCAGGCTCGGCGTGTCCTCGGTAAGAGACCCGGTTTAAACGTTCAGGTCACGTGGTTCCGCTTTGTTGGTTTCAGTCAGATTTTAAATCCCAAATATAAGAGGAGGTTAATAAATCCCTCAATACTTCTAAACAACCCATGTTTTTAACGAATGGTTTTTAGATTTATTTTAACCTGATTTGTTAGTTTAATTTTAACTTATCCCTGCTGTTTATCTCTTTAATATTTGTCTTTTACTTTCCATAATAGGTGGTCTAGATTATCAGAACTGTAAATAGGCATTTATATTTTTAGACATGAATTATTTGGGATAATTTTGGATCAAAAAATCTTGTGCTTATACAATGCATGCCATTTTTTAAACTGTTATTTTATTAATAATATTGCCTTTAAACAACTACTGGATACATTTATAATTAATATTTAGTTAGTTTTATTTACATTTAACAAAATAATAATAATAATAATAATGTATCGTTCTCCATGCTATAGGCTTGTATGATTTTTTTTCTCATATACAGCTCAGGTCATTAAAATGAATAAATAAACAACAAAGTTCAGCAGTATTATCAGCAAAGCCAGATATTCTTATAGTTATTCCTACTTTATTGTATTGATATTTGATAACAAAGTCTGTCACAGTTTTACATGTAAATTATTACCATTACCTTGTTCACCCATGTATGTATTGGTAATATTACATAAAATTAAAATACGCTTAAATTCAGTTTTTATACGCTAAACATGCAAAGTGTTTTTTCTTCCTGTTATACACCTAATTCTTACCCGTCTTTACACTGCCACATAACCAAACACACTAAACCAAATGTATCTGTTTGGTTTTTGGGCTCAATTTTTACTGATGGACAGTTCAAGATGCACAGTTGCTCTGTACAGAAATGTGGATTGTGAAGATATTACATCTCTTACTCTTGTTCTGTAAGACCTGGTAGATGTTGGCTTGTCACAGAAAGGACGTGGCAAAATAAAAAAATCTGATCAACAGTCAGTACTGCCACATAAAAAAAACCCAAAAACTATTGTTTTTTAAAATTTTTAGTATCTTATTTAGCCTTATAGATGTAAATGTTAGAGAAAAGTTTTTAAAAAGCATTTGGCAAACAAAAATGAAGAACCACTTATGTGTCATTTAAATGATAGGAACTACAGAAGTACATTAGAATGCGGGAGAAAATACTAGGGTTACTCATTTAGCAATGAAATGCTTAGCATTCTCGCCAATCATTATTTAAGAGTTGACCCCAAACGCTCCCAACAGAGCCATTTCTGGATTACAGTTGTACCCTAGTACTCATACAACCAGCATTCATTTTTGCCTGTTTATCTTTCCAAGATTAAGACAATTAAGCTATTTGGCAGACCGTTAAACAATGACAACAAACTTTCTTTTCCCAGATTATATTTACATTGTACATGTTCACACACATATACAAATGGACATTTAGATTAGTTTTAAATGATAAGATGTTCGGCAATAGCAAAAATAATACAAACAAAATGAGGAGAAATTAATGACTTTATGTATTGATACATATACATGTATGTGTATTTATTGTTAAAACAAATATTTGATCTTGTGCGAAAGGGTTACAAAGTTCTTTTAACCTATATAAGTTTTACTTTGTCATGGTAAGATACGGACATACACTTGTTAAAGTTGTTTTGTTTGAGAATAACTTTGAAATAATTGCAGTCAAGTGCGAAATTACACAACCAAGACAGGAGTGTTAAAAAATTAAGAGAAATGAAATCTGTGTTTTGTTTAACTGGGGCTGAAACCTGACGTCCTGACATGTGATAACAATGTTACAATCTGATTTGCAAACTCAGCACAAGCCAATAACCAATTGTCAAGACTAGGAGAGCATTAATTAGAGAAGCAGATAAGATACTCTTATTTAGGCCGTGGCACACTTTACAAGAACTGTGAAATGTTCTGCAGAGCTGGCAGAAAACAAAAAAAACATCATTTTAAAGTGGTTTGTTTTCAAATTAGTATCTTATCTTATGGGAATCCTGTGTGGATTTCTTTTAGTTACCACAATGTGTCACTCTTCCACTATGTGTTGTTAAACTGTAGTTAAGCTCAACATTATGGCTTTGAAGACGCTGTCCTCTCTGCTTTTCTGATTGGCCCATTCAAGCATGCAAGCCTGCACGAGAGACTGCTCAAGGGTCTTAAAGATTAGAATAAAAGTTGGTTGTACATAGTTTTAACTGAGATAAAGTTGAACACAAATTTCAGATATTTATTTTAAATACATTTATTTAAAAAGTCCCTTCGATTTTATTGCTATGCAGATAATTATGTTTGTCTGATACCTACAGTCTGAATAAAAACCCTGACAGTTGTGGCTGGAACATTATAACCTCAAAAGTACGAGTCCTTTTCATCTGTAGCTGAATTAAAACAAGAGGTGTTTCATTTTTTGGTTAATCATCATCTTTCAGTGTACTGCGGGGTATGTCAGCATTTATGGCAAGGAACTGCTGCCATTGCGTACAAATCCCCTGAATTGTATTCTGATAGATAAACATTGTAAAACATATTATATAGACAATAAAGACATTGATTTTATAATTTCAACATTAACACCAGGGAAATATCTCTATGTGTTTCATAGCTTCCATCTGGTGTAGTTAGTGTTGAAAAAAAAAACTTAAACCAGATTAGAAATTAGATGTCAAGACCAAGTTTTATTTAGGTTACGTAGTCAGTAGTGTATGAAATAGAGGAACTGATTATTTTGAATTTACAGATAAAAGAAGATTCCATAAATCGAAAACACTAATAAACATATTTGAAACTTTTTAAAATTGCGTTTTTATACATTATACAAAATGGCTTTTAAACATAGCAACATTTGCAGATACACAAAAAGGTATTTGAATTACTACACTGAAAAAAAAAACTCACACTGAATAGGAATGTGGACACACACATATTACATGTATATTCTACTCTTAACGGAGTAATGTAATCTTTGGGTAAAAAACAGACTAAGCATCAGAAGAGGCTTCAGTGTTTTGTGACGGATCATAAAGTTTGTTAAAGAAGGAAAAGTCGGATGAAGATGTATCCTGAAAGAGAAACAAATTATAATACACAGTAGTATAGTTTAATACCTGTAAGGTTCTGGTATATTCAGTCATTCTTCCTTACATTTTGTGCGTAGTTGGTCATGTCAAACACAGAGTTTTGTGCGTTCATCTCATTATTGGTTATTGCCGACTCGTTTCTGTCACACACAGGTACAAGGTCACGTCAGCAACATGTTTGTCTACACTTTAGTATGATCACGTACATTATTGTATATAATAAAAAACCACCGCATACACTGAATCTCCTTTTCGGTTCATCATAAAAAGAAAGATGGCGATGAGGATTCCAATCAGCAAAGTTAGACCGACTGCAAGGGATGCGGACAATGCGTCTAAACAAACAGAAAACCATGTAGGGATAAACACCTGCAGCTGAGGTTGTACTGGTAACATCTGATGGTTAACTTAATTGTTTTCAGATAGAATGATTAAACTTTAGTTTATAACTAGGCATTCGTTATGAATTAGGTAAAACAAAAGATTTACTTATATTATTTGAGGGAGGGATGGTAGGCCCAGCATAGCAGCTATTGGGGTCGATTGTGATATCATCAAGAGCCACGTCCCCACCTGTGCTCCTTCCTCTCTGATACACAAAAACAAACTGTAAGGGAGAAAAAAAAATGTAAAAAGATGTTTTAACTTGTTACAAACTTTTGTTTAACAATAATTCTTGTCAAGGTCTTTATGCAACAAATAAGGCGGAGCTCTTTACTTCCATTAAATTAATTTGCAAAAAGAGGCTAGCTTGGCTTCCCAAAGAGCCTTTAAGAAACCTGTCTGAGATAATCCAGATACAAACTCTTAGGAGCATATTACATTATTTTGTTACATTTTATTTCTTTATAAACTTTAAATCTCTTTCCACTGACTGTCTGAATCTGACGTTGGAACATTTTTTCTTTAAAACATTCATCTTTTGCTATCAAACTCTCTGACGATTGTTACAGCTCAATATTGCACTTTCTCAAGCATCAGAAATTATTTCAAATGTAAGACGGCATCCAAAAACATTTCTGAAATATACATGTGTGAACATTTGAACATGCTTTCATACAAATCTTAGCAAGTCACATGCTTTTCATAGTTTGCCCTCATAAGGAAACTGTAAGATATAGATAACTACTATGTGGCTGTCTTTGCTTTATATCCAGAAAGTGACTAAATCTCAATTTAATTAATGGATTGTCATCTAACAGTGCCTACACACGGTTAAGACAATCCAGACTGTTTTTTTGTGTTGTTCCAAGATGGTGGAATGACCTACTGTACCAAGAACAGCAGTATCCCTGTCTATCTTCAAGAAACTCTTGAAAACCCACATCTTCAAAGAGCATCTCCTATCCTATCTCTTACCCATACCTCTATACCCCCTCTACTACTCTCTCTGTACTTCCTTCTAGCGCTTCACTGTCACCACTGACTCTGATTTAGGATTTTTCCCTAAATAGTTTATGCTCAGATTGATAATAAGTGTACCATTGTGTTTAGCTTGTAAGTCACTTTGGATAAAAGCGTCTATTAAATGCATAAATATAAATATAAACATAGTTATTTCTATTTTAGGACCATACAGTTGTCAATACAGGGATTTTAATAAAAATTTAAGTGCCTTTTGATGTTCGGTGTATGTCTGTCATCTGGGAAGTGCTCTTGCTACTTTTGGTGAAAAAATAAAAATAATACTAATTTGTCAATAGCTATTATTGCATAACATTGCATTGGTCTAAATAAAGAAAATATCTGCATGGAGCAAAACAATTGGGTGATGAGAACTCCTTACCAGTTGAAACATGCAAAAAAAAAAAAAAAAAAAGTAAAAATATTATAGGAAACGTTAGATTGCTCTAATATCTGTAACGATTTTTCCACAATTTATTGAATAATTTAAAAAAAATAATTTTCTTGAAGATGTTAATAATGACAAATGACAAACTCTCTCCTGTAAGTGAGAGTTTTGTACTAAAACATGTCTTTTTGATTTTCCAACAGTTCATGCAGTTGTCAAAAAATAGAAATGGCCAGTGTTGATTACCCAGAATGCTTCCTCATGTTTAATAAACAGGCTGTCCTGCAGCCACTTGTCTCCCTTGTTTCCTGTTTTAGTCCACCTCAGATGTCCTTCCTCATTGCCACCAGCATGCATTTTTCTACAAACCAGAACAATTTAAAATAAAAACATACCATCAATCCATGTGAAAATTGTATATGACGTTGAAGTTCTTCAGACCTGTCATTGATGTACACTTTGAAAGTCCCAATGTGGTTGCCATACATGTGGTACCAAAATGTAAGACAGTGTCCCCTTGAGGATGGCTGGTACACGTCACTAACAAGGTAGGACGAGTCTCCCCACTGACCCACTGAGCTGTCCACATATATGTAGTGACCTGAAATTTAAAGGATGTACAGCCAACAGTAAAACAGGCGATATATGAATAATTTTTGAAAGCTCATAAGGTATGTAACATATTACCATTTGAAGAGTTAGTTGTGTGGTCAAGAGTCGGTCCAGTGTTGGGGTTTGGGGAGGCTCCTGTCCCGAGGAGCCAGTCTCCTTGGTCCACACCGTCACCCAGGTTGCTCCAGCTGCAGAATGAGCTCTCAAAGTCACAGAAACCATGAGGGGGACACTGCGCATTTGTGAGCAGCACGTCATCAAAGGCCATGTCTCCCTCTGTGGTCGGGCCGGCCTTCACACCTTCCACCACAATCTAAAAATACAATATTTTAATTGTCAAAGCAAATATTCTAAATAAGCTTTTTAAATGTATATTCATTGAAAAGACAAAAGAAGAATACTAAATTTATCTAAGATTTTGGTAAAAGCCTTTAAGGCTTATAGCAATTTGTTATAATTTTTTTTAATTTTTTTGCAAACAAGCAAAAAATTGCATGTTTGTTAGTCAAAAAGAGAATTGTTGCCTTTCTTGTTCATACCAGGGTTTCTACCAAAACAGTTAAAAAATATGAAAAAATTACAGGGAACTAAATCTCCAACTGAATACCTTTATACATACAAAAAGGCAACAAGGCATGTCCAAGTTACCTTAACAATCCCAATTTGAAATGTATGATATCAGAGTGATTACATGATTTCGTTGACCAATACCTGTATCTGTTGAATTGATATATAAACAGAAATCTGTATTTTATAGATTTGATAGGGCATGCATATTTATTTGTTAATCTTTTTTAAACTTCTCTGAATTTTTTGCCTTTTACAAGGATTTTCCTGGTGAAAGAAATATTTTTTCAGTTTTAGAACTGGAGCAGAATACAAGGAGTGTGCGAACCCTGAAAAAAGTGTATGGACAGTGTATGGTTGTGTTTAGCATGCCCATCATGAATCTGAATTACAATGTTAGGTTGAATGTGATCTACTTACTCTGTATGGCTGAATCTGGGGCAGCAGCAAAGCCTGAGCAAACCTCCACAGTCGTCCCTGGTCTCCTGCCTTTGAGAAAATCAGAACCTCCTCCCCACCTTCACCTTGCTGATAAACATTCATGGTGCCCGTTCCTTCCCCGTACATGTGGTACCAAAGCTCCACACAAGATTCTTTACCTAAAAGTGCAGTAATAATGTTACAGGTTTTCTTTTTCAAGTATAACTTAGCATGTGTAAAAGATTGGGTTCTGCATAAACCAAGCGGCAAACAAATCTGTTTGCATTGTATTTCTAATGTGTATCCAATTCAGGATGAGGGCAATTCTTACTTCCAGGGTATAGGGGTGAAGATATTAAAGCTTTTTGGCCTGGTTGGTCATTCATAGATGAAGGCAGATAGTAGTAATGACCCGTGGGTGCGTTGGTAGTGTGGTCGCTCTCTGGTCCTGTGTTGGGGTTGAGCGTGCTGCCAGAATGTCTGGTCCAGTCAAACTCATCTGATGTTGCCTGCTGCCAGTTACAGCTGCCCTCCTCAAAGTCACACAGATCTACAAAGCAAAAAAATGAAACAAACTTTCACAATTTTTTTATTTATTAAACCAAACAAGTTTAATTTTCTAGTCCCTTCTCATATATGCAAGGGCAATGAAGGTTTTAATTAGGTTGTACAATAAACCATGCTTAAAGCCATGAGATGTGCAGATTTTCTGCACTTCTGGCACATAGTTGTGCATATTTTATCAAATCAGGGGCTGGTTGGTTGTCCCCTTTATCTGTTTGTAGCTTTACAATTTCAGTGATTTTATAGCTTACTTCGTCAGGATTAAAAAAAACTGCAGGACATTTTAACAAATTATTCCCAGTTTGTGTCACAGCATAAATTCAATTTAAATTATCTATTTAGTCTCAAATCTTGCTACATGATAGAATCTATCAGCAAAAAAACTGTGTTAAGCTAAGTTGCTTTGATCAGGGGGCCATAAATGATGAAAAATGTCAACAACAGGAATAAAGTGATATCCATTTCATGAAACTTAACATTCAAATTCTTATTCTGACACCGACATCACCTTCACGTAGGCTTGCAAAACCTAAGCTTTTCTTTGTGATGCTAAGGAAATGGTATAGACCAGTGTATTTTACAATAGTTAATGAAATTAATAATTCAAAATTTATGGAATTTCCCCAAAAGGTAGATGTGTTCCTTTGTTTTAGGTTTTATTACCAGAGTCAGGACATGATCCATAGGTAAGAGAGATGTCATCAATGGCTATGTCACCAGCCTCTCCCCCTACAGTCGCCTCCAGAATCACTTGGTGTACTCTTTGCAGGGTCAAATGACTCTGAGCCAACAACCACTTATCTCCCTGGCTTCCTGATTGGTGCCACACCTACAGGAAAGGCAGGAGGCTGAGTCAGAGATAATGAGGATGTGAGGAGGTTTTTTGCAACCCGTATGCATGCACTGAAACTGAGCAGCTTGCACCCGTTGTACTGTGCACAAATATCATTTTGCAATCACCATTTCACAACTGTGAGAATACAATTTTAAAAAGACAGCAATTAAGAGGAAACATCTTCAAGCATTGCTCAATTGGCTGCATGAATGTTTTCCCACAACACAACAGATTGAATTATCCGCACTGTTGAGATACAGTATCAGATTAATTGCGTTTAGGATTGGCCAAAGCTACAAATTTATTTTGTGTTCTACCAGAGTTTTTTCCAGTGAATCAGTGGTTTTCAGAAACATCTTCAACGATCCCACGGTAGCTCCAAACATGTGGTACCAAAATCTGAAACAGTATCCTTTTTGATCAGCAGCTGGCAGCAGTGGAGACTTTAACTGGGCTGTGTTATCCTTCATACGTGGATGGTAACTCTCAATGTAAAGGTATTTCCCTAAAAAAATGATACAAAGGCTTAGTTATCTTTAGTCCCTAAATCTAAAAAAAACAACAAAAAAAACAAAAAAACATGACTGCTAACATTCTTTACAATTGTAGCAGCAAGAAAAGGAAAAAAGACTAAAATAAAAAATGCTCAATGTTCAAAAATGGCCATTCTTGTGCATTTTTATCTAACTGTAGACACTTAAATTTACATTTTCTGTTTTAGTGCAATTTGTTGCATATCATTTTTAAGATTACTGATTCATATAAGTGGCAATTTTCAGACAGTTTGGAAGAGCAGAGACCTGTCCCACTGGTGTGGTCTCCTGTAGGCCCAGTATTGGGAGTATCAGTGGGACCTGACCCGCTGTACCAGTCCAACTCATCTTCAGCCCCCTGGACCCAAACACACAACCCATCCTCAAATGTACAGCTGTAGGAAGGCAGGGCTGGGGGCAGTTGAAGAAGTGTTAGTCAAATTGAATTTTCTAAATTATGCGCATCACAAAAACCTCAATTTCTAAATCAAAAGTCACCTGGTGGCTCATAGGACGTTTCGCAGTTAATAAACGAGATGTCATCCACAGCAATAACATGGTTTCCAGTAGAGTTGAAGGGAACAGTTGCTTCATTCATATAACTGAACAAAACCTGAGAACACAGATGGTCAGACACTTTTAAGCGATCTATGCAAGCCTCTAATTTCCAGGTTTCAGAATTTCATGCTGTTTCAGACCTTTTTTGGGTCAGTTCTTTACATTATGGAAACTTTAGAAACTATTCTCCATCTACTGGAAACTAAAAAAATAAAGTGACTCATCTAAATTTAACCTTGGACAGCAACTGTCTGTCTGTTACAAATAATTCTGCAGATATTTACCAGTCCTGCATGTGTGAAAATCTACCTCTGAAGCATACAGTACAGCATAATTTACAGTCAGATTTTTTATCCTATTCATTATGTGCAATTGTGTAGTATATTTTGAACAATCTAAAGATTCAGCATATATACTGTATATCAAAATAAAAAGTCATTTTAAAATTGTGACTTTCTGTTTGCAGTCAAATTGTATGCATTGCTCTGAATGTGTGTATTCTTTTTTTAATAACTTGTTCCTGAAAGCTCCATAATATAATGTCTCAAATGTAATGGTGAAGTTGTTAAGAGCATGAGTAAATACCTTGTAGGGCTGCTGATTCAGTCCTATAGGTGAATGTGCGACAGTCCATTGGGAGACAGTGTTGTGACTGCGTGACCACAGGATTGCTTCACCACCCTCAGCTTGCTGCATAAGCACTCTGAGTGACCCAGCACTCTCTGCACTGATGTGGAAGTGAAACCTGTGTATGTGAAAGAAGGAAGGAAGTGGAGAAAAATGTCAGATTAGGGGACGGATTGCTTGGCAAAGAAAGATGGGGGTTGCCAGGGAAGAGTGCATTAAGCAATTCATGCAATAGAAGACTCATTTGTTAATTGGAACACTTTTTATATTCTGATTTAGTGGGATTTAGTGACTTACAGAAGCTGGCAGTAGGGGGACGAAGGTTGGAGTTGAGGGCTGAGAAGTTTAGCTTCTGATTGTGTGACCCAGTGACTGAAGTTTACTGCCATGTAGAAGCCTAAGAAAGAGAGAGGCCTAAATAAACAGCACTTCTTAGACTTAAAGATAGGAGAGTTCATTAACAATTCAATTGATGTTTAAAACCAATGTACAAAGAAAGAAATGTGCAATCTGATTATACATAAATAAGTTCACCAGTTTGTGTAGTGTGTTCTTCGGGGGGCTCAGTGTCATTACTGGCTTTCTGTCTTTGCCATTTTGCTGGTCCATCACTGACGTCATTCCACAGGCACTCATCATTCTGAAATGTACATGGACCTGAAAGAACAAATACACAACTGGATTGTACTTAAAATTAGGACTCGTATTCAGGTCTTTAGAGGTTAGAAAAACGTTAAAACCAAGTGACTATCTATCTGTATTTAAAAAACAAAAACAAAAAACTTAACAACAGTATTATATAATAAAAATAAATGCAAAAATAATCTTCACATTTACAAAAATTGCAACTGCAAAACATCTGTGCAATTTATTGGGATTTAAAGTGCCTGACACAAATTAGAGCATGGAAACAAAGCCTTATAAATACAGCTTTAAAACATCTTCAAACTAAAATCTTTCGTACTTTTACACAGCAAAATTGCTGAGGCTCACTGAGATTGGATGGAGAGAGTCTGCAAAAACCTTTTTAAATGTGCAGGTCCTTCTATTTCAATTGAAATCCTTCTTTTTTAGCTCTGGATGTACAGCACATTTAGGATTGAGTCCTTTACACCCTGTATGTAGTATCACACATATTTCCATCATGTCATATCGCCTCTACCGAAAAACAAAAACTCCTACTGACATCATAATGTCACTTCTGCCATGCTTTGTTTTGCCTCAAGTTCTGGTCAAATTGTCTTAAACAGTGTAATCATATTTCGAACTTAGTTTATTTCTATTTAATGTTTACTGCTTGTACTTTTCTTTTGAATGCATTGATATTTAGTTTTTGTTAGTGTTCACATACAGTTTTGGAGGTCTAATCCCTTTTTGCATTGTTGTCTATTTACTTCTTGTTTTTCTTCTTATTCAGATTAACCTTCTTTATGTTTTTTTTGTGCTTGTGTTGTAACAATAAGTGATTGTTTAGTTTCCTACTTTTTCAATTATTAACTTGTGTCAGTCTTGTGCTTTCCACTTTGTCACTTCCAGTTATCATACTCCGCATGTTTTTCTACTTTATCTGTCATTGCAGATTCCTGCTGCTTTTAGCTCCTCTGTCTTGTTTTTAGTTTATTTTCCAAATCTGGACTTTTGTTTAGGTAATATTCTGTGTTTTATTTTGTTTAACTTTACATCGTAAAGTTTTTATTTTTTCTTTAACTGTGCATCTTGCCAGTATTCCTACACATGTGTCCTTTATTTTTCATGCACGTTAAGAACCTGCTCCTGTCAAGGCATGTTACTTGCATGCTGCAGTAGTGGAATTATTGCAGCTTTTAAGTGGAAAAAATCATCATAAAATCAATCAGGAAGACAAAAAAAAAACTGTAGATAAAGTATAGCATATATGTTAAAAAAAATTTTTAAATTTTCACCACAGCCAGTCTCGTCCTCTCCTTGAGGGCAGTCCAGATGATAATTACATTGTAACATGGTGGGAATGCACACTTTGGCAGCAGACTGCCAGCAAAAGAACTCATTGTCCTGCAAACATAAACAAAAACAAAACAAACAAACAAACAAACAAACCAAAAAAAATCAAACGGATTTACTCGGGTCAATTTATGAACATTTTAAAAGCAGCCATCCTATTTGCTATTCTTTTACTTACATGGCAAGGGTTCATGGTGTCAGTTGTTGCTGAAGGTGTGTTAGAGGACGTACTGGGAGAAGGGGTGGGCAATGATTCAGGTAAATTGCTGTTTTCAGGGTCAAAAATGCATTCCTTGGAGAAAGAGATGTCATCGAGTGCAACAATCTCTCTTTGACTTGCCCCAAGCTCATACTTGAAAGCAATCTGAGAAGGAAATACTTAGTTTTTACATTACCCTCATCTTCCTGGAATCTTCAGAAGGGACAATTATTAAAGCATATCAAATTATTCTCATTGATGTGTAGTGTCAGTCAGACTTTTAATAAATAACCATTTAGTTAGCTCACACAGACCTTGCTAATGACAGAGGAGGAAAAGCCGACCTTTGCCCTATGCCAGCTGTAACTTTGGGAGGATTCCCTGATCCACAGTAGTTTGTCATTGTTGCCAGACTTCTCTGTTTTGGACAGGACTGTCAGTCGAGCTGAATCATCACTCATGCTGAAGTAGAAGAATCTCATCTATAACATTCAAAGAGCAAATTAAATGTATATACTCCAAAAAAAATTATAAAACAGTTTATGTATATAATGTCCTATAAAGATTATGGAGTTTGATAAGTCAGCACATAAAGTTAATAATTTAGGGAGCAGAGATAAGCTTTAGAAAGGCAATAAAATGAGCTGAACATTTATATAAAGATTTTTGTGTATAAAAATCACACTAGTAGTTTAAAAAAATCAAAGTTACATAATGCTGATAATCCCTGTTGTCCATAATTTGTACGACTCCATTTTGCCAACGTGACAGTACTTTTGTTTGTTTTTCTATAATGTTTCACAAGGTTATATTCAACAAAGAGCAGGATCTATGACTAAACCTATTTACACAATCTCGCCAGATTATCCAAAGGCATTTATTCTTTTTTCCCTTTGGCCAGTCACGTCACAGGTTTCCATAGGATTTAAATTGGGATTGAACAAGGCTTTTATAGTTCTTGGCTTGTCTTCTATCAAAACACCCACTGATAACCAACATTTAGTTTACTGTTAGAGTCCAACATATTTTTACATTTTTTAAAGAGATAATTTGGTTTAACTGATTGTAAAAACTGTGGTATGGTTAGTTTTAAAAAAAATTTATTGACCCCTTTCTTATTTTCCATTGAATAACTATCCTCAATTAAGAATGCAAGGTTTTTGTGTGTGGACTAAAATTGTGTTTCTGCGCTTTTTGATGTTTGTTCTAATAGATTTCGAGATGTTGGCTTGCTAGTAGTCTAAGTTTAGTGGAGGAAGAAAATACCTAAACTGGATTTATCTATGTGTGAAGCAATTAGTCGAGGAACTACAAACTCACAGTGCAGTTTAAGCTTGGTAACAACGTTTTTGAAAGAATCTCAGATCCCTGGCTGTTTTCAGTCAGTTGACCTCCAGGTGTAACATAGTGACCTGTTTATAGAAAGAATACAAGTTCAGAAGAAGCTGTAACTATAGATGATGACAAGCACTGAAAGGCATTTCTTATACCTGTGGCTAAATTCTGGGTGTGATCCCTCGGGGGGCCGAGTTTGGGCCAGGCTTCTTCTCCTTTGTGGCGTTTCCAATCACTTCCTGGTGGGTTCACGTCACTGTTTGCCCAGGAACACAGGCCTTGTTCAAAGTTACATCGCTCAACCACACCTTGTTCTTCTGTATAATTAGAAATTAAAGTGGAGAGATACAGTAGGTTGAATATCTCTGCAGTCACATTGCTACATCTCCAGCGGCTTAAACTGTTATTTAATAAAAACATATTTAATAATTAAGAGCAAATCTATACAAAATACGTCTTATTTCACAGGTATATATATAAATAAAAAATCTCCTCTGAAGGCAGCATAGAACAACCTGTAACAGCGCCATATTCGCTGTAACTTACCACAGTTGATCTCATCAGACCGGTCCCCACAGTCATCGCTAAAGTCACACACATGGTTGGGATCGACGCATACGCTGTTGTTGCACATGAACGTATTGTTGGAACACCAGGGCTGGGGTTCTGCACAGAAACTCCAAAGTTTTTAAACGGATAAAAGGTAGCTTGACAAGTATACAAATAAAAATACACAAAAAGCAGGTGGCCTACCAGGGAGGGAGCAATTGGTGAAGTCGACATCATCAACAGCAACATATTCTAGTTTGTTCAAGTTACTGTTGGCTTCAAACAAAAGTGTAAAATTCTGGGGGATCCGACCTATCACAACATTGCTGTGCTGCCACAAATCTCCATTGTTTCCAGCCACCCATAACAATGGGGTGGTTCTGGAACCTTCCTTTAGGAGAACATTAAGACTGGCATCTGAAACAGTTTTACACATGTTTACAAATAGAAATAATCAAATGATGTCGTACTTCACAGTTTTCTGCAACTGCTGAAATATAAAAAAAATGAAACATACCTCCACCATAGATGTTGTAATAAAAGCTTAGTGTACATGTCGAGCTGGTCTCTTTCATGGTGGGACTTTGCAAGGCAGCAGCGCTCATTCCTTCTCCTCGATGAGCCTCCAACCCCATGTACCAACCTGAAAGGACCAAGCACCAAGATTTTAATTTCAAAACTATTGTGGTACACTCAGTAACGTAACCAAGCAACAAATGTTAGAACAAATATTGATTTGCTTTAAACTGACAGATTTAAAAATATGTGAAAAAGAGGATCTTTAAATTTTAGACTAAAAAGCTCTTAAAAAGTTACAATTCTACTGTGCAGATTTGAAAGCACATCAAAGGAAGGCAGATTTCATGTTTAACACTTAAATTGTGCAATTTAAGCCACAGCAGGGAAGAGGAAACTGTGGCCAAGAAACATTCAGTATTCCGAACATACACAGCACAAAAGAGGAAACAGAAAAAGTCATATTCAGCTTGTTTTTCTGTTTTCTAACAAACCACTTATTACTACGTTGGAATTAAGTTTTCATATTCTGCGTACTGTGTATCAAACATGCTAGCTATCGAAATATTTTTTAACCGCTCTTTGGTTTGGTGTCTGAGAGCCTTACCCAGCTCAGTTCCCAATGTGTTGTCCACAGTCGGTCCACTTTCTCCGGTTCCATTCCTTCTTCTCACCCACTGAACCTGGCCAACACTGATGTCCTCCCAGTCACAGGTACCATTTTCAAATGAACAGCCCACAAATCCTCTTGTTTTATTTTCTAAACAAAATCAAATAATTGCATTTACAACAAAATATACTTATATTATAAAAACAAGCTCAAGGCTAGAATTAAAAACATCTGTACCTGAACAAAGACCATGTGTGAGACTAATGTCATCAATGGCAATAAATCCTTTATTGTTGCTGTCTGCCTCAATCGAAAGCTGTTGAAGAGAGGAAGTAAACAACATTAATGCTGCTACCTAAGTAAAACGTAAGGAATATTGAAGGAAAATGATAAATAGCTTTAAACTGTTAAAAGTTTGTTGCATGTTTTCAACTAAAATATATACAGAATATAAACCAGTTCGACTAATTGTTTTCAGGAGTACAGCAATATGTAAATTGAGCAAACCTAGGTATAGTAAATCTTAGTATAAATACAGCCAGAGGTTTGTTAAAGGACTAGTAAAAAAAGGTAGAAGGTTTAAGTTGTTAAACAATTTTACATTCATGAATCCCTTATCAATCTACAATCTTAAAATACACAGAGGCAACCCGACAGGCCAACCAAGGCAAGGGTTGACTGGAGAAGTAGACAAGACACTCATTGTAGCAATGGAAAAGCTGCAGCCTCCTACAACTAACAATGGGGAATATATCGACTGGACAGATATTAGCCCTGCATTCAACTATTTTGGCCTTTATGGAAGTGTTGCAAGAACAAAGCAGTTAGCCAAGAGTAAAAAAAAAGTGCATTGATCACATAAATCTAAAACAAATTTTTCATACACTAGAAGACACCAGAACACGAAATACAGTGTTGGAAGCTGTGGGGATGCATTTCGTTCAGCAGAAACAGGGAAGCTGGTTAGAGCTGAATTGTGAAGCTAAATACCTCTCCCTCCTGGAAGCAATACTTGTTAGATGTTTGCGAGAGTAATTCAGAGTGATTCAAAAGGAAAAGATTGTTGCATGCTTCAAAAAAACTGAGGTGGAGATTAATCTTCCATCAGGAGAAGAACACTTAACATGCATCCAGAGCCATAACATATTCACTTGCTAAAATGGCCCAGTTATTTAACTGATGTTTAAGGAACTGCAGCTTTAATTGCAACAGATGGTGGTTTTAAATATTAAAATCTTTTGGCTGCTTGGATGCAAAATTTTATTGCAAGTTGAAGTAGGCACTTTATGTTAGTCTATCAAATAAAATCCCATTACACTAGATTTTGTTTGTTTTTGTTTACCTGGAAAGCTTTGGATATGTCTATAGATTGGGAGAAAAGGGTCCAGCTCCTGCTACTGCTGTTGGTGTGAAACATCAAAGTCTCCTCCTCTGGGTCTGAACGTGCAAACAACCGCAGTGTCCCAGAATCACTGAGAGAAATTCAAATCAGATCAAACTTCATAAAAGCAAAATTCATTTCTTAATTTTGTAAGATTTTTCACGTTAAACACTCTCTTTTTTCCTCATTTTAGCCTATAGGAAACCAAAGCAAAACTGATGATGTTTCTTTAATTGTGGGCTGCCTTGTGGGATAAATGATTCCGCTGGGTTACTATCAGTAGTAGTCTGGTGCACTCTGCCACACAACTTCTCTTAGTCTTGCAGAAAGTGAAGCAGGTGATTCATGACTACATGACTTTTGTGCACACTTCCTGAGGAAGTTAGCGAGTAATCTAAACAACAGGATAAAGTCCAAGCTTGTGCTTTACAGTCCCTCACTCTAGAGTAAAAAGCCACGATATGATGTGTTTTTAGTTGTTACTTTTTTTTAATCTTACCTGCTGCCTATTTGGTACCAGAAGGTGAGACAAGATGGGGTTTCCTTCAGTTGGATCCTTTCAGAAGAAACCTGCGCTACACTGTGCTGGCTCTGGTGCAGTGCTGAGCTTAACAAAAACCAGCCTTTGAGAAAAAGAAAAAGAAAAAAGAAAAGAAAAATAAATAAATATTGTTTTGTCCTGTAGGAAACAATGACAGGTTAATAAATCAAATATGTAAATTAATATGTGATATGTAAATGGGACAATATCAGGAAAAAAGAGAATTATCCTAAGCTGTTGTCTCAGGGGCTTCTTTTAAACTGTGGTTGCTCCTGGATTTAAGCTTTAAATATCTTTTAATCTATCTAAATCATTTTACATTGTGTACAGGAGTAAGAGTGAGTCCTAATCAAAATAACAGTGTCTTGAAACAGCTAAGAGACCTTTGCTCTTCTTAGAATGTACAAATTATTTTACCATGGGTCAGTCTTTTAAATAGTTCAGGTTTGCAGTTATTGCCTTCAAATTTAGGCTTATTTATGAGAAAATCAATTTCTGAGATCCTACGAAAACTATTTAAAAGACATGAGTCTTAGTTTTACATATAAACTTTGCAACAATTAATGTAAACTATGGTTCAGTGTATTTATTATTTTTACGACTAGTTATACGATAATAATGTTAGAGGGTACTTTTCAGGTCTAACAAAGATTTACCATCTGATGTATGAGTTGTATGGTCCGTCGACGGTCCATGAGATCCTCCCTGGGACATGACCCACTCATGTCCGTTTTCTTGTTGCAAGTTGACCCATGTGCATTGTCCAGACTCAAAGTCACAGCTGACAGGAGTAGCACAAGCCCCATCTCTCACAGAGAAATCGTCTATTTTTGCTGTATAATTGGTGCCAGGCACATGAACAGCCTGAAAGACCACCTGAAAAAAGAGAACAGCTTTTCAAGGATCAAATTAATTGGAAAAAGATAAGCAGTACAGAGATGTCTCTGATTATAAGCTGTGTACAATACATTTTTTCAACGTTAATTTACATTGAAAAGTGATGGTGACGACACAGTGACCTCGGCCATCTCCCAGAGTTTGGAGGGAAAACCAGACTGATGCCAAATGGCATCGCCAAGCTGCCAACTTCTCAACACATGGACAGAGAGATAGCTGGAGGGCTCTGAAGACAACATGTACCTGAAATAACATGTCCATTTATATCAAGTCTGGAACATAAACTATGTAATAGCCTATAAATGAGCGTGTGGGCAGTGTTAGACTTACCAGAAGCGTACACACATTTCCGTAGCTGATTTGAGCTCTGGTGAGAGAAGCTCAGCTTTTTCTACCTGTTCAAAATGTGGAGCTTTTACTGACACAAAGAAGCCTGCAAAAAAAACAACAACAAAAAAAGCTACTTCTTTTGCATCTGCATTAGTGCTGGAAATTCAAAAATCAATAAAATTAAGAAATAAATATACTTATACTTATAGTTTATCATAATTTCTGAAATATGTGAGTGCACAATATTTAGTTTGTCTTATTTTCTGTAGTCGACATCAACACTGCTGTTGCCACGCACAGTGCAGTAAACATAAACAATTTAATCTCTTAAACAGACAGAAAAACATATTTTTATTACATTTGCTTTTTTTAAAATCTTTTTCTTTAACTTTTGGTTGTGTAAATAGTTATTTTAATCTTTTAACCTACTGTACACTTAGTAACAATGTCTGTATTTATTTTTTTATTTTATCCCTACCATTTCGCTCAAATCTGTTGTTTCATTGCTTCTCATAATGAAATCGTTGAACATAGCATATGTGCATTCTTATATCATTTTGTACTTTCTGTATGACACATTTTAGCACTGACCATATTCCGTCCCATAGGTGTTATCAACATGTTGCTTTGTTCCCCTTGTGCGCTCCCAGCGACCCCTGTGATTGACGCCATTCTCAAAACCACACCAATCCAAATCGAATCCACATTCATCTGCAAAAAAAAAAGAAAAAGAAAAAAGAAAAAAAACGAAACAAAAACGATTAAATCAAATAGAGAGAATCTGGCCTCATTTGAACCAAACTGTTTACATACTCTGATTTCTGCAGATTCCTTCTCTAACTGTAATGTCATCAATAGCTATGAATCCTTGACTATGGATATTCCTCTGCGAACTGAACATTATCTGTTTACAGACAAAAGAAATCAAAGCTATATGATTAACCTTTTGCATTTCTGTTTAAAACCTTAGCAGTTTGTCAACAAATAAGTTCAAACTAAGGAATTTGCAGCCAATTTGAAAAATTCAAAGAAACAATCCGGAGCAACAACTGTGCTGCAACAGATTTGAAAAAGCCAAACATGTCTCTATATACTAGGTGATTACCTGAAGAGGGTCGGCCATGTTTACATCTACTTGTGCTTTTGTCCACTCTGCGTTTTGGGTTCCTTGACGGGTCCAGACCAACAATTCCGAGGAATTCTAACATTTAGAAAAAATCTGTGAGAAGTGCATTTAATACAACAGTTTTTTATTGAGTCAGCTTTGATACATACCGTGCGAACAAGTAGATTAAGGGTGGATACGGACGGCCCCAGCATAAAATACCAAAATTCCACACAACTCTGTGACCCACGATTAGAAACAGAAACTGACACAATAGCCTTCTCGCCATTCTTTGATCCAGATCCATTCAGCAGTAAAAATAAACCTTTGTTTACAAAAAAAGTGGCAAAAAGAAGAAAGATATGAATCTATTAAAAACATTTACAAGAACACTCTCTGTTGTTATTTGTTTCCCTTGTACAGATAAATAAAATGTTTCAAAATAAATGTAGAATCGGTGAATGACAAAAGAAAACGTATGTTTCCTCTTAGTTTTGTGTCATTTTTTTGTGTTTTATGGGGTTCACCCTTCAATTTCATATGTCCTATTAATCCGATACCTATAGCCAACATTTGATTGGAGAGTGCACACAGTGTCGCCTTGACATTACAAGACGAATAATCACTCCAAGCAAAAATTCTAGATTGGTTCAGATGAACAAACTAACCAAATATGCATATTTCTGGACTGTTTTTACCTAAACTCTTTATTCTGCACCTGAGAGGAACATTTAAACCCAATGCACAAAGACATCAGGCAGGGAGTTTTAGCCAGGAAATTCAAGTTAATGTGTAAATAACTGCTCCATATTGCAGCAGGATTAGGTTATTTAAAATATTCATCAAATGGGAGTACCATGTTCATGTTCAACAGTGTGATCATACTGAGGTCCATTCCACAAGCCCTCCACTTGAAGTCCATTGCTGAGAGTCCAGTTTGTATCATCATTGTCCTCCTGGACCCAGTTACACAACCCTGTTAAAAACAAAAAACGAAAACGTACACATTAAATTGTAGGAAAAAAAAGTAATTCCAGCTACTTAAAAAACTTGATTAAAACGTTTGGTTACTGTAATTATATGTCTTTAAGTCTGACCTTCTTCAAAAGTGCAGTCCATGCTAGAGGGTAGATTAATGGTAGTTGTAGTTGGCTGGTTAGTGGTAGTG
Source organism: Orestias chungarensis (assembly GCA_032876305.1). NCBI lineage: Eukaryota > Metazoa > Chordata > Actinopteri > Cyprinodontiformes > Cyprinodontidae > Orestias > Orestias chungarensis. Next base: position 4,616,686 of record JAVLVB010000458.1, on the reverse strand, counting down.
GGGATGAGGTCATCACAAGACTTGTCTCGCATAATATGAATATCATCGAGCGCAAAACTTGCTTCCTTTCCAATTGAACATCGGGCTTGTATTATAATCTGTGGTCAAATATATATATATCAGCATTTAAAGCTATTAATAAAATGTGAACTTAAATTAAATAAATCTAAATGCAGCATAAAATGAAAAATATTTAACCTTGTGAAGACCAGATGCATTATAAGTTACTCTCTCTTGAATCCACCCTTTAGTTATGACCCCATTAGTACTGAATAGAGGACGGAGATGAGCAGCTTCACTTACAAACAATGTTAGTGTTATATGTGTTGGTCCTGGGAACGCCAAAGATTTTTAATAAGAAAACAAAATGTTAGTAAAAAGTAAACAAAATAAATAATTAAGATCTGAATGCATACATTGACTGAAACTAGCACTATTAAAAAAAACAAAAACAATAACATTACAATATAATACAGAATATACTTACAAGGAATATTTTTATGGCTTTGTGCGTACAAATCTGCTATTTGATATATGATTTATTTAATTTTTAGTTCCTAATTCAGTTTGTTTGACTGCAAAACATGGTAATAGCAAATAGCCAAGCAAGAAATGATGGTTAACACTGACAGTATCAAATTTTGCTCTACAATTGCGATGACATTTCAGAATAACATCTACAACATTGTAGTGCTGTCTTTCCATTTACTTTTAAGTCAGTATCCAAAACTTAGTATCAAGGCCCCTTAGTATGAACCGCTATCTGCTGCAACTGGCTGAAACTGTAAAAAACAAATAAGTACAAAGCACTAGGCCAGGAGTACTGTTAATGTAGAAAAGTACACTTTCAAATGAAGACCTCTAGGTTAAGATAGAAAACCACAAGTTGAGAAAGTAAAAAAAAAGTTACTTTTGCTTAAATAAAACAGAAAAATATACTTACCACTACTCCATCCTTCTGCATGGTGCCAAAACTCTATGCAACCAGTTTCTACCGCTTCCATAGACTCACTCTCCAACCGGGCAATTTCTTCCTTTTCATACTTAAAGGGCCATAAAAATGCAAAGTGGCCTGGGGCAAAAAATACATCACAGTTTATGTTCAGGTTAAGCTCAGTTTATGAGTTAATTTTAAACATGATTTGGAAATAGGAGGAATTTAATATATGCACACATTTTTTTAACTTTTGGCTTTGAAGCAATACACTCTTAAAAACAATTGAGTTGCCTCCCAAACACAAATGTTGGGTTCATGGTATCTGAACAGAAGTTGACTTACAAGACAACAAATAGAAAGTGCTATCCAGTCAATTGTCCTTTTAGACTTTATGAGCCTATCTGCTGGGGTTTTACCCTCGATTCTGGTTTGAATGGAAACACTATTTTTAGTAAGTACCTGGGTTTTGATGCCAATTAGGGCTTTTCTGTTTAAATTTGATTGTTACATCCACTCCAGCTTTCTAATTGTTACTGAACTTCTTTAAAAAAAACTTTTTTTAAGTATTTGCTCTTAGAAAACTAGCCAGTTAAATACAGACAAAAGCTAATGGTCCTATTTGTGAGTTTGAATTTATCATGCAGGTTTAGAAAATATTTGGATAACTTATTTTAACTACAGTGTTACCTTTATTTACCCACTCCCAGACATTAAAAGACATTCGTTTCCAATTTTTTTACATCCTGTTTCAAAACTGTGTTCAATAACCCAGTAGTTATAAGGTCGTTGAGACTTCTGCAAAGTCGGATGATAATTTAGAGAAATTTAGAAATCAGTATTGACGTGTCTTTGCCTACCTAAAGCAGAATTTGTTGAGTGGTCCGTTCTTGGAATAAGCCGAGCGTCACTTATGCCTGAGAGCCAGTCCCACTCTACTCCAGACTGTGTTTGGGGACTGTTGATCCAGTCGCAGAAGTCTAACTCAAAGTCACAAAAACCTTCAATACATGAGACAGAAGGAATATTACCACATCATGTTACAATAATGTCACTTAACATTCCTAGGTGTAAAGTCATATCAGAATATACGATGGTCAGCAACCTGATGGAGGACAAGCGCCATTGAAGATGGCGAGGTCATCAATAGCAATATCTCTCATTGGTTCATCTCCAGCTGTTGCTTCAAAGATCACCTGTTAGGTCAAGAGCAAAACTTAATTTAACAAAAGGTTTTGGACATTGCCTTTTTATGAACTGTTTTGAGTTGTAATTATTTTATCAACCAAGCTAACTCTGCTACACGCTATATTTTTTACGCATTCTTGCGTACATTCATTTTTTTTTACTTCCAAAAAGAGACAAGATATGTTGACCACAATAAGTAATTAAATGTCACACTAAGGCCTCAGAATAGTTTCCTACCTAAAAACTGGTAAGCTGCACACATGTTAAACTGTGTAGTTACCTGAAAACTGTTTTGTGGGCTGTAAAGTGTTACTCTCCCATGCCGCCAGTGCGATCCCTGATCTCCTATTCTTGTCCACAGCTTGGTGGGATTTTCCTGGCTGTCAGTATTTTGAAGGTAAACGCTGAGCTCACCCGCTCCCGTCCCTTCCATGTAGTACCAGAACCTTAGGCACTCCCCATTATGTGGCGTGGGCCCCATCAAAGCTGCTGTAGACCTTCTGGACCCCACAGAGTGTTTCCACAATCCTGCACTCAGATAATACCCTGCACATTGAGGAAAAAGAGATTGCTGCTTGGATACATTTATTATCCTAAAATGTATACAAATAGATGTTAATGTATTTGATGAGGATTGTCAGAGGTGATAGATTTACCCATAAGTAGTGCATAATAGTGACAGGAAAAGTATTCATAGTCTTCAAATAATTAAAAAAATATAATCCAGAAACTGTGCCATGCATACATTAGGTAGACACCCAAATTGATACCCCTAAATACAATTTATTGCAACCAATCACTTTGAGAAGTTGTCAAATTAAAAAGTAAAGTCCATTTGTGCAAAACCTAATCACACAGCAAAAGTTTGTCAAATAAAATTGGTGAACAAAAAGCAATATTAAAGGAGATAAAACACACTTCAGGAACATAGTTAAAGAGACTCATGAAGCTTTGAGCATTTCATGGAGCACTGTTTAATAATTTATTTAGAAATGGCAGGACAATAGCACAACCAAACTGATTAGCCAGACAGGGCCAAAGTTTTTCAGACATGCAGGTAAGAAGACCATGTTGACAGGACAAGTCTTAGCCATGCAGTCTATAAATCTGGCTCTTACTGAAAAGGTGTTACATCAGGTCTTAGATAAAAGGTATATTGGTTTTGATAAGGTGCTTGATGAGGCCAGGTTGTAATGGTACAGTAATTGCGATGGACCCAAATGCAGAAATGAATTGGTCAATGAAGGAAACTAATTTATTGAGGGGATGCCAGACAGTACATCGTGGAACATGACAGGCAGAGGAGGGAATAGAGAAGAGACAGGGACCAGGTAGGAGGAGGTAACAGGAAGACTAGGCAGAGTAACCTGGCAAACCAAACAGCAGGCAACGGCAAACAAAAACATAATAGAAGAAGACAAGTCTACAGCAAAAGGGATACGATGGAAGTGAGAGAAGGAGACAAGCTTAAATGAGTGGATAGCAAGTAGGCAGGCTGAGTAAGACAGAGAGAGAGACAGTTACACAGCAGGATAAGAGAAGGAATAACAAGACAGATCACAAAGCTCAATAATATTTGGCACCTTATGTGTGGGTCTACTGGCTAAAATTACTGTAAAACATGCTTAGATTTGTGGACAGATATTTCTGGAAGGCACTGCATATTATGTAATAGAATAAAGATGCTGACCTTGCTCTGTCCCAAGAGTGTGATCTGTAGTGGGACCCGAAGAGTTGCCTGGCTGGGACATTCCAGTTATCCGCTCCCAGCTGAAGTTTGCAGAGGGCAGGGGCTGCATGCCACAAAGAGAACCCTGGAAAGTGCACTCTCTCTCAGGTGGACATAAGCCATTCAGGCTAGTGTACACCTTAATGTCATCAATGGCAATGCTTCCCTGTTTGCCTCCCACCACAGCTTCTATAACAAACTGGAGAAGGTTGCAGATTTGCAGCAAAGATTTAGAAAATCAATGCAGCCGAAATATAAACATATGATAAAGCCCACACTCTAAATTTGCTTCATATCGACAATTTTTTTTCATAACATTTGATTATCCCAGTTAAAACGTTTTCATTTTTTTTAAATATCAAAATTAACAAAAGTAATGAAAATACCTGTATCGGTCTGTCACTATTGAATGTAAGATCTGCAAACCGCCATTTGTTTCCCTGTGTGCCACTTCGCATCCAGATTACTTCTTCTGGTTCCCCAGACTGCCTAGTAATGAACCTCAGAGATCCTAATTACAAAAGTTTATCAGCAGAGGATGCATCTTATTACAAATGGCTAAAAAGTGTTTTGGAATAGCAGTTTGCAGTGAATTACACACCGATGCTGTTCCCAAATATGTGGTAATAGAAGCTGACACAGATGGTTTGGCCTGCATGTTGAGGGAGGCTCATAAGCCTGGCTACCGATGATATGTTAAGGCTGTTTGTAGCTTCTATAAGCATGTATGTACCTGTACAAAATGAGAAACAGAAAAAAAGTTTCTGGAGAATTTTTCAACCTTGTTCGGAAAACATAATATATGCAGAAATTGGTAAAATAATTGAATTATATTATATATTAAGAGTCAAAAGCGTTTATACCCCTTAAACATTTTTTCACAATTTATTAAATTACAACCATAACATTTTAGGTATTACAGATGAATTTTTGGCTGATAGACCAACAACACATTAGAATTTGAAAGTGGGAGGTAAATAATATACGGTTTTGCAAATGCAAATCCCAACTCCAAATTCAATTAGAGATTGGATTTCAGTTGGTCTAAATATTTCTTAGTAGCTCTGGTTGATACTCTAACCTAGTTTTAAGTATTTCAGATTTTTTAACAGAATCTACTTTTTATTAACTCTGACAACTGTTTGAGGATGTAGTATTGAGGGTTGATATGCAGTGTTGCAGGCAAAAAACTTTCTTTTCTTATCTGAACAGAGCAGCTTCTTCACACATTTGCTCTGTGCCCTACATAGATTGTTGAAAACAACAACTTATGCCTATCTTTCTAAAAAAAACTTTTTTTGCTACTTTTTCCACAGAGGACAGATTTATGGAGTGTGATGTTCACCCAACTGGGCTGTAAATAACTTCAGCTCCTTCAGAATTACAATGCCTCTCCTTGCCACATTGAATAATGCTCACTATGTCAGACCTGTTAGTGGGTGGGTGTCTTTTTAACTTTACGACTGTACCATGTTTTTGTTTTTTTACTATTTAGGTGACAAAACTTACAAACAAACACAGCTCTGTATTCTGTTCATTCTAATAATACACACAGAGATTGACATTTATTAATATAATATTAGTCGGTCACAAAAAACAACAACTAATGAAATACTTTGTAGATTTATGAGTGTGATGTGATAAAATGTAAAAGGTTTAAGGAGTATGAACACATTTGCGGAATACTGTTGATATGTAACCAGTCTAGTTACCGTTGGTTTGTTTTTTTATTTAATATGCAAATATTTTAAACATGAAGGAGAATCTTAATTGCTCACTTCTCTCAGTTATTTCAAGTTCGTTAGAATACCTACCATTCCCATCTATGTGTGTATACAACCCGCTTCTCTTCCACAAAAGACTTGCTGTGTAGTCATGGTACCAGGAACAAGTATCCTCTTCAAAATTGCATGATAGGTGATCTGATCCCTCTGGGATGTTTCCCTCAGCACAGTTCTCAAAGTTGATATCATCCAGCATCACGTCTTTGGATTCCGAAAATGAAGGCTCGTATGTAAGCAATAGCTGTGCAAAGAGAACACTTATGCAAAATCAAACATGAACTTTCATGATTAAAATTTTTGAGTCTTTATATATATATATATCACAAAACAAAACAAATATTGTAGGGGGTTGGTGCCTATTTTCCAGTTTCTTGTTTCTTGTCATCTCCAGCTTGGCGAGTCCAAGTTTCAAATATCTGCTGCTGTTTTCTAATTACGAGCTTTGATGTATTTTATTTCTGCTTTTATTTCCTTTTATCTTTATGGTGGCAAGACACATTTTTTGCCATAGTTATGTTTTTTTTTAAAACTGCTTAACCATTGTTTTAACAATAGACATAACATAATCTGTTTTTTGTTAGCATTTCCAGATTTATGAATATCAAAGAAATTCTTTGTGAATTATATTTTTTCTTGTCCCTTCTATCCTGAAGAATAGCTATTGGAGATTGCTCCCTCTATGTCATTATATTTACATCCTTAAAATGGGATCTTTTTAATCTTAAATCACAGAGCTAAATCAAAATTTTTATGTATATATATATATATATATATATATATATATATATATATATATATATATATATATATATATATATATATATATA
>JAVLVB010000458.1:4562365-4605096 GCA_032876305.1 Orestias chungarensis | reverse complement strand
ATATATATATATATATATATATATATATATATATATATACAATTATTTTTTTTTGTAGGTCCTAACATATGATGCATATGTTAATAAAAGCATGAATGTGGGTGAAAATACAAAACTTACTTATTTACGTAACTGGTAAAATTCCATTTTCCATGTTTTCTGCATGAACACAAACCAGCAGTTAATCACTGAACAATTACAGTTATTTTGCCGCAGTTGTTTTGAGCTCTTATAAGTTGCTGGTAAATTGATGTGGTTGCAACATCATGATAAGCTGAGTTAACTGAATGCCTCAGTGAGTTTCGTTCACAGATGATTGTCCTTTGCCACCCAAATCTGTTTCATTCACGTTTTTGTTAAAAAGTACTGACTTATTTTTACCTGAATTGTGCTTACCCTAAGCAACATTTTTTTTTCTACCATGAATGGGACCGCCTTGTGCCATTTCTGGAGTGTAACATCTGTGCAATGAAAAGGCATGTGTGTAAGGGTGTGTGTTTGTGCATGCTGCCCTTACTTCCTGCTTTTTTTTTTTTTGAGCAAAATGTTGAAATGTGCCAATCTGAAACATGACAGTTTCTCAATGAAAAAGGAAAAAAAGGAGAACATGCTGGTGGGCTATTAAGAAACCCTTCTTTTCATGTTTGTGCTCATATGTTCTTTGCTTGCAATGCAGGGATGAAGTCTGGTGCTCTGGGATTTAGAAGAATGTCACCTCAAAGGATTGCTGTTGCATCCCTTATGCTCCTCATGCTAGCATCTCAGAGTTCAGCAACATTAGCAAACGGTATTGTATGGTGGCCTATTATTTTTTATGTTGTCTGTTAATGTTGTGGGGTTGGTGGGGAAATTTCCATACATTTTTTTATGTTAAGTTAATGATGCTGATTTTCTAATGTCTTTATAATAATTGTTTCTACATATTTCTGCATTATTTTACCATTCGTTTAACCTAAAAAATGTAACTTTTAGAAAAGTATGTTTTTTTTAAGTTTTAGTTGTAGTATTTCTAATTTTTTCTTTTAAGACTTTTGTCCTGTTAAGAGAAAATTTTCTAAATTGCAGAGTAGTGTTCACTGTTGTGTAAAAAATAAGACAATATGACTGTATCTAAAATAAAATAAAAAACAATATATGCATCATATTTATCCATATTTCCATCTCAGATAGTAAGGTAGTCTACAGAATATCTACATCTAATGTGTAGGTATTCAGTTTTACAGTGCTATTTATTTAGTAACAAAATACGTTTTTCAATCCATAAAAACTGTTTTAGTTTCAAAATTTGTCTTTGCAGACTCCCCATTTGTCCTAATTAACAAGGCCACTGGGTTTTGCTTGGCCAAACGAGGCCTTCGCTGCATAGATATTCGCTGGACAACTGGTAACCGGCTTCTTGTGGTTTCAACCAAAAAGTGTCTGGGAGCCCAGGGCAAAAGCGTAGGTAGCGAGGTGAGCCAGTACGACTGTGACGAAAAGAGCGAAACGCAGAGGTGGGAGTGCAAGAATGGGACGCTTCTTGCTCTCAAAAGCCAGCCACTCTACATTGAAGTCAAAGCCGACGAATCAATCGCTCTGTCCAAAACTGTCACCCCGAACAACCACCTCACCATTGCAGGGATGACTAGCGGTGCCTGCACAAGAACACACAGAGGTACAAAGCTTTTATGTTTGTGGTTTGGTGGGTGTTTTTAGTCACTGAAAAGGTGGAGATTCGTGCAATTTATTAAGCATAATAAAACATATATATATATATATTTTTTACATATCATCTGAATTTATAATTTGTAGTAAATATTACTATATAAAAACACAACAAATATATTTTCACATCTGTTTTCGGTAAGTGTCTGTTTATACATGCAAAACTTTTCATTTCTATTTTAGAGCTTTTCACTATCGGAGGGAATTCGTTCGGCAAAATGTGCATGTTTCCTTTTATGTACAAAGACCGGTGGTATGCTGACTGCACAACAACTGACTCCAAATCAAAGCGTAACTGGTGCGCAACTGAAACCAAGTATGATCATGAGCAGTGGGGATACTGCCCAACCTCTTGTAAGTTTGTCATGTTTAACAATGTCTATACATAACATGGAAAGGATCCTTACCTGGGATACTATGTCTTGTCTAAAAGCGACACGGACACTGGAGTCAAATTTAAAATTGAAATGTGATTAAAATGCCTAAATTACCTTAATAAACATCTAAAAAATCAAAGAACACCTACCATCAAGTACTTGAATTGCACATCAAATTTCTGATAAGACTACACTACCACTCTAATAAGACTCTAACAAGTCTTATGTTTGCACAGCCACAGAACACTGGAACCGAAATGCTGTTACAGGAGCATATTACCAGGTGAACTTGATGTCAGCTCTGACCTGGGCACAGGCTGACACCAGCTGCAAACAGCAGGCGGCATCTCTGGTTAGTATCGTCGACCCTGTTGAGAAGTCCTTTATCTCAGGTAGGTGCAATCTGTTGATATTTAAAAGATTTGCTGATGGTTTTAGCTATGCATATCTATTTCTATTCTAACGGTGCCAAATATCTTTATGCAGTTTTTCGTAATTACATAGAAAAGTTTAGCATATTTGCTTTAGAAGTATTAATTCTCAACTGGACAATGATTAGTTAGTGATCAGGTTATTACAGAAGCAGGCTAAAGGCTAAAGAATAGAATAGCCTAAACCTTCAATGTATTTCAGTTGTTGTTGTTTTTTTTTGTATGTTTAAAGTTACAAACAGTAAGGTATATACCAATTGGCTTTGACTGCCTTATAGTGTCAGAGGCAGATTTTTTTGACACTGGACAACATAAGACATTCCCTCTGTTGCACAGTTAACCTCATCAAATGAATAAAAACAACAAACCATACCTAGTTTAGACAGCAGACTTGACAGATCACAAAAAAAACAACAATAAAGAGACACAGATGTAACAACAAAAAGAGTTGAGAAATTCAGGGAGAAGACAACAGTCCTGACTAGGAAAAATGAAATTATTGTACTAAGTACTACCAAGTCAAATATTGATGATAACATAAAATAAAAGAGGACAAAACAGGTTATCTACTACACCCAAAGCTGTATCAAGTAGAAAATGTTATAGTAAGCCCCAGCTATTCTAAACTCTTTTAGATTGTATTTTATTGTGTAAACTTTATGTCTTTGTTTGCAAGTTGGCACACAGGACAGGAGCTTAAAGTGTGAGGATGACCTGTGAATATTATAACCTACACTATTTAGCCGAAGTGCTTAAGAGCCATACATATGCATGCACTGTTTTAAAAAAAAAGACATGTCACAGCAAGTCAGAAAGTACTTTTAGGAAAAGATGTGTCCTATGGTTTCATCCTCTCATCCAATGATTGTCAATACTCACTTATCAAAGCAGTTTCTTAATTTACTATATTATCTGAAAACCAGTGAAGTTCTAGCATCAAATTTCTTTGAGCACAAATATTCATTTACTGTCGCAAAATATTTTGCATGAATATATTGTTTTGGTGCATTTTTGCAATGTAAGCAACAAAAAAAGAGAAACAAAGTCTTCACTTTGATTTTCTGTTTTTCAACCCGTTTGTCCCAAAAACACATGTGAATACTCAGGAGTAACAGGAACAGGAAGGAACAAGCTTTGGATTGGCTTGGTTTTGAACTCGGAACATGGCTGGCAGTGGACAGATGGAAAGCCCTTCCGGTATTTAAAGTGGGATAATGGTATGTTACCTGATCATTCATCATATAAGAAGTATAGAGATTTACTAAGTAATTTGAACAAACAAATGTTAGGATTCAGTGCAAATTTAATTTGTAACCATTCATGAAAGTAAATATTTTATATATAAACTGAAGGAAATTCAGCTATTAAAGGAAATCTGTCAAATATTACAAAAATAAATCTTGAACATTAACGCATTTTGAAGAAAGATATTTCCTGTTAGTAGTCTAAACTTACATATTGTATTCCACCCACTAAGCTGTTACACCTTGGTTTGCTTTAATTGCATGAACAGCTAAATAAATGGTTTGCATTAAGTCACAAACTATTTCTCAGAGATTGTACATTCGTTTGCTCTTCTATAACCCATTGATTGATTAAAAACTGATTAGGCTATCGGCTGATATTGGAGATTAATAGAGCCAAACTCTCCTCACAAGGTGACTTTAGCAATGGAGCACAAGTTAAATGCGGCCAAGAGAAGAAAACCAAACTTAAGAATGTTTCCTCCTGTGAAAGTGAAAATCTGTAAAAAATATGCAGTCAAAAGCTCTATGTCATCCTTTAAACACTGTTCCCATAAAGCTTTGGTTGATGAACTCAATAAAAGTTTCTTTAAATATAAAACATGTTTTCAAACTTTGCCATAAGAAATTCAGCGATAGAGCATAAGTAACTGAATTAAAAAACGTTTTTTAATTGGAAACTTCTATTATTTACCTTTATATGAATGGGCTTTGTCTTGAAAGGTGTATCGTGGAGCCACTTGCTATTATTTGCTATATATTGTAGTCTTGTCTGTAAACTCATATTAACACAACATGTGTATGTTGTATGTGAAGCAAATAAACAACTTTATGTAAAAAAACCTAACCATCCGTGTATCAGTGGTGATATAGATGGTATTGTAGCATATCATAGTATGTTTTTCTGACAGTGCAAGTTTTGTTATAAAACCTTTCGTTCATAAAGTGTAAATTGAACTTAAATGATCATATTGTTTCAGGATATCCACTTCCTAATCCGGGACACAACTGTGCATTGATCGACACTGCTGGGCAGTTTTCGTGGCAAAGTGCCAGTTGCTCAAAGAAGTTGGGCTATATTTGTTACAAAGGCGGCACCCTACCACCTCCTACTCGAAGTAGTTAAAATCTTTTCCCACTAAAAACATTTTATACTCATACTCATACTTTAGCTAGCACTGTTTATTGTTTCAATGTTAAATCATTCAGTCTTTGTTGCTTTGTTCTTTTCAACAGTTGAGGAAGGATTTTGCTCAAACCCCTGGATCCCATACAACGGACACTGTTTTTACCTTCAGCGCATTGAAAAGACATGGCCTGATGCTCTGACAGAGTGTCGCAAAGAGGGCGGCGAACTTGTGAACATACACAATGTGGAGGAGCAAAGCTTTGTCATCTCGCAGCTCGGATATGGTACAACACATTCTTAAACTGCTTTTCAGTATTGCATCGTAGCCTTGGGTTGCCATGCCTTTGGAAAACAGGTTGTGCTACAAAATTAACAATTCCTAAACATTTACCTTGGCTTTTATATATCACACACACCTTGCCAAATATTCCTGCCTGCCATGCACTTTTTTAAACATTGTGGTTCGTTACTCTATTGTGTCTGTTCAAATTGCAAATCTGGGCTACACAGCCAACATGGATCATACTATTCCTGGGCTAATTCAGGGGCTGTAGAATTGCTCTCCTGAATAGATGCAACATAAAATACAGTAATGTGCCAAATATTTTTAAACTGCATCCTACACCTCAGTGGAAACAAGGTAATAGACACCACTGCTACAGAATCCAAACAACTGAACCAATAGTACCATCCATTATTTGTACTTTACGCAATCCAAATAGCTCACAGAGGTTGTCGAAAAGTAATGCAATTTTGTTTCCAATACTAAACTTGTTCACCAATGAGTAACACAATGTATCAAAAGTAACAACTCTGCAACTCAAATCTGATATCACAAATCAAAAAGGTATCTGATATATTGACATTCCTCTGCAAAGGCAGTTAGATAAGTTGGCAGACCTGCCTTTAATTTTCCACAGTGATGAGTGATGAAATAATTTAAAGACTCTATTAGAAACATAAAACATGTGAAACACTCCACTCGCAGAAGAATTGAAGTTGTGCAATTTCACATGTTGCTCCTTGTTGCTCTCAGAAACTGTGCCACGTGAAAATCATTTTTTTTAATATTGGCAATCCATGTAGTGCTTGTTTAAATGTTTCCCTATCATATGGCAAAATAATTAGAAGAGAAAAAGTGTGTATTGAGAGTAAATTTTATTTGACAAATTGTAATAAATAATATATACATTTTATTTTTCAAATTGTCAACAAAGTATATCTTCTAAATACAGTTAAAGTTCCTCAGCTACTGCAAATCCATAAAACAAATAATAATCCCTATACAATAGTCTTTTCTTATCTTGTAATCTTGTGCTTTATCAAACACATAAAAGGCCAGTTATTATGTATTCATATAATACATTCAATATATACAAGTTTTCTGACTGAAATGGGATTATACTTACCCTTTGAGTCAAAATAGTGGCATTTTCTGGCGGTCTTATATTTTACAACCAAGATTAGAGAAATGCTGTGGCAAAAATAATAATAAAATAAAGTAAAATAAAGAATCAACCAACATTAATGAATCTGCTTTAGCAATATACATTCTTACACATTTTTCAGGTGGGTGCACATTTTTCAGATCATGTTTCAAACACTGCAGTTGATGAAGCAGAAGAAACATGCATATTCAAATGTTACCTTATATCTGCAATTACATTATGATATTATTTCATTTTTTATGTCCATAGCATCCACTGATGAGCTTTGGATAGGGCTGAATGACAGAATCACAGAAGGGTTGTTTGACTGGAGTGACCATAAGACTGTCACGTTCACCAGCTGGGAGTTCGGAAAGCCAACAATGTCCTCCGATGTGGAAGACTGTGTTCTCATAAAGGGAGAGGTATGTAGGCTCTGCATTTGTTCATTAAACATATGCACATATTTCATACATGACTGTACATGCCATTAACACAATAAATCAATTAAATCAAAAATACTTTATTTATCCCAAAGGGAAATTAAATATTGTTTGAATATCTCATTCAACCGAGGAGTAGTTGTGATGGTGATGGCTGTGGGCAGTAAAGATCTTCTGTAGCGTTCTGTTTTGCAACCAAGCTGAAGAAGCCTTTGACTGAAGAGACTCTGTTTTTCAGTAACAGTCTGATGATGAGGATGTTCAGGGTTGTCTAGGATTTTTTTGATTTTATGTAAGATCCTTCTTTCCATCATTAAGTCCAGAGATACCACATTTGTCCCAAGAACAGACCCAGCCCTCTTTATCAGCCTTTTTTATAAGCTAGATAATTTACGGAAAGCATGAACAATTCATGCCTTCTTGCGTCACCTTTCTCACTTTCTTAATTAATTTCTATATCTTTTTAGAGTTTTGATTAGCTTTTTATCTTATCACATATTGAAACAGTTTTATTTTTAATTGTCTTTATGTTTACATATTGCTGTTGAAACTACTCTTCTGCTTTTCCTCTGCTATATGTTTCATTAGGTTCTGGTGAAATCTTCCAAACATTGTTGTGTTTTTTTTTTTTTTTTGTAGAATGGAAACTGGGCTGACCGTTCCTGTGAAGAAAAGCATGGATTTATTTGTATGAAGCAAAGTGCCACTGAAAGAACTGGAGAAGAAGTAGATTTGGAAGTTGGCTGCAAAGCTGTAAGTGAATTATGAATTGTGAATGTGTTTTTAAGTATATAATTTTGTTTTTCATGGAAGTTAAAACAAGATTAAATTACAAGATTGTAACAAAGAGAGATCGATTGTTTTTGTTCTTTTCTGGGTCCTAACTTTTTTAGGGCTGGCGTAGACATGGCTCTTATTGTTACTTTGTGGGAACTGAGACAAAGACCTTTGATGAAGCCAAAGAAGATTGCACCAGCTCAGGATCCTACTTAGCTGATGTCTCAAATGGGTAAATGCTTTCATAAACTTTAACTACCAACCTTCAAAAATTTCCTAGGATGACTGATGTAATTAACATTTATTCACCAATAATGAAAAATGTGATCTGTGACTGAGGTTCAGCAACATTAAAAAAAATCCAACAGCAGATTTTAACAGACTTGTAACTACAGAACTGTTAACTGTAATAGAAATGCTTTTTAAGGAGAAGAGGTATTATTTGTTTTATAAATATCTACAGGGTGGATAATGCTTTTCTTGTGAGTCTGGTCGGACTGAGACCAGAGAAATACTTCTGGATTGGTCTCTCAAATCAGGATAACATTGATATCTTTGCCTGGACCAACAAAGAGTTTGTGAGATTTACTCACTGGAACACTTTAATGCCAGGTATGTGTTTCTATACAATGTTTTGCTCAACGTAGAGCATATGAAGCAGAAAAAAAGAAAAAAAAAGTGCAGGTTAAAAAAAAACACTCTAATTTCACCAATCATTTAGGTAGCAATCAAGGTTGTGTTGCCATTATGACTGGAATTTCGGCCGGACTCTGGGACATATTACCGTGCAGCAACAAAGAAAAATACATCTGCAAGCACAAGGCAGATGGGGCAGCTGAAACTCAACCACCTCCAACTCAAACTCCTCCTCAGTGTCCAGACGGTTGGAATAGAGTGGGAACAAGAAATGTTTGCGCCAAGGTAAGAAAAAATGTTTTTTGTCATAAATACATACATTGTATTATTATGACTCGCATGTTTTTACCCAGTTTGCAATTTTGTTTGTGAACATGACGCATTTTTAAAGCTTCTGCTGAGTTAACTCTGTCATTTGTCTATAAGTTTTTCACAGGACCTCGATCAGAAGAGAAGACTTGGTTTGAAGCTAGAGATTACTGCAGGGCCATAGGAGGAGATCTGTTAAGCATCCACAGTTCATCTGAGATGTTGTTCGCAAGGTTAGCATATATTACTGTGCAATGATAACCCCGCGTGTAGAAATGACCTGCTTTTGCTGACTCCTTAGAACAACAGATTATTTTCTGATTTGATTCAGTAAATATAATAAAATATTATTGTTTTGCAGTTTTTTGAGTTTCATGCTTTTTTTGTAATCTTTAACATCAGCTCACTCTTGTAACAACGTTTAATAACTGTCTCTGTTGAAGGAATAAAGTCAAACCCTTTTTATACATGTATTCTTGCAGTAGATCTGGCAAAGCGTGGATTGGACTTCATTTTGCAGATCCAAACTCTGGTTATGTATGGACGGACGGAAGTGCGGTTAGTATATATATATTTTGACCAAATATCAAAAGGTGGTTGCCAACTCAACTCAAATATCAACCCATATTAGTTTTATCATATAAAGTGAATTTAACAAAACTCTGTCTACTATTTCTTACAGTTAAACTTCCAGCACTGGCAGGAAGGGGAACCAAACAACTTTAACAATGATGAATCCTGCACTGAATTTGTGTTATACAATTGGCATGAGCATGGCTCCTGGAACGATCTTAACTGCGAAAGCTATAATGACTGGTTATGTCAGATTAAAGCAGGTACAGACAAAAAACAAACAAAAAGAAAAGCATAAAACAAAAAAAAACATATATAGTCTATGTATGAAATTATGTGATTTTCATGCTTAAATGTTGCTTTTTTGGTGTATTTTATTTTCTCAAAATTATAGTAAAACAAAGGTACTAAAACTTCCTGAATTGGATTAAGTGAAATTTTCCAAAACGTAGACTGGCTTAGAAATTCCTTTTTTGGGAATTGCTGATATTCTGTGTACAACACATCAGAAAATACAACACATAATGTCTTTATTCATTAATAGTATTTACTTTGATTTTTAAACTTATTTGTCTGCTTTGAAAAAAAAAAAAGAAAATTCTACATGTTTTACAAGAATGTTACGTTTTGGTAATTGTAATATAAAAAGCAACATTTTGATTGAGAAAATATTACAACCTCACATCAAATTAACCTTAAAATATTGAGAAAATTACAAATGTTCTAAAATATGTTAGATCTCTTTTTGAATTATTCAAATGTACTTTTTGCTCTTACAGGTGTAACTCCAATACCACCTCCCAACAATACAGTAGCAGGTAAGATTACATTCCATTAACTATTCCCCCAAAATACAGTTAAACTGAACAGTTATCTCTTCATAAGTATTGTGCTGTGATAAAATAATTAAAACATGATCACATTTTTTTCTCACAAAAAATTAGTAAGTGTTATAAGTTTTAGTAATGACACCTCAAGTAAATTTTAGGAAAGACCAAAATCTGCTTTTAAAATTTAAACCAGTCCTTTTAATTTAATTTCCCTTTGGGGGAAATTAAATTAATTTTTGATTTGATGTGATTTATTGAGTTCATTTTTAACAAAATCGAATAGAATTTTCAACAACATTTTAAGAAATGGCTTCAATGTATGGGCATAATGTTAAATTGAAAAATAAAAAAAAATCTATCCAAAAACAGACTACTTAAGAAAATGTTCACGCTTGTGCAAACAATAGCAGAAATAAAGACATCTTTCTTTCGACTAATAAAAAAAGCATATTTGGGGTCTTAAAAACAACTCTAAAATTAAATTATACTTCATAAAGCATTAAGATATATTGTCTTTAACTCAATTTCAAACAATTGAGATAAAATATATGTTTATTTATTGCAATTTGTCTTTACTACAACAGAATTAACAATGGAAGTGTGACTACTGTTTTTGTCATAAGGTTAAAATTAATGTTAAAATCCACTATATTCAACACTTGGGTGTGATAAATCATGCTTATCTTGTAAAAAAAAATGAAATGAGACAATGTTTTCATTATCATTTATTATTTTGAATACAAACTCTACAATCAGTCACTTTCATCTTGAAAAAGTGACTGATTTCATATTTGTAGAAATGTTCCTCTTCCACATCACTCTGAGTCTGACTTTCTTCAAATATTAGCTCCAAAGCCCTCTCACAGCTAATTCTTTTGGCCATGTTAGTTCAAGATTCTCCATTAACTTGATTAAAACAATTTGATTCTGAGGTATTTATATATTTTGGCCAAACCCACTAATGTGCAGGTGCAAAGAATATAGTGTAAGAAAATGGATGATCTTTTCGATGTTACTGAATAACATCAAAAAAAGTGTTTGAAGTGGACACATGACAGAGGGTAAAGAGTGCAGGAAAGTTAGAACAAACAGCCAATCTGTGGTTTGATGACTGTGTGTGTGTCTGTGTGTTTGTGTCTGTGAGTGCATGACATTATCCTTATATTCTGACATCTTCATCTTCCCTTATTGCTGTGTTCCTCTCTTCAAACATTAGCTTCAAAGCCCTCTGGATGAATGTTTAGGTCATGATGGAAAAACACTGTCTACTATGATTTAGAGCCCATCTCAGCCCATTGATGTGCAGGTATGATGCATATAAAGAGTGTTCGACCTTTACAATGTTATGGAATAACGCCTAAAAAAGAATTTGAAGGTGGACATATGACAGAGGGTAAAGAGTTTGGGAAAGTGAGAGTAGACAGCTCATCTATACTTTGATGACAACAACGTAACATTTTCTCTGTGTCTGTGTGTTTTTGTGTCTCTGAGGTCATGTTTCTGTATGTCTCTCTGTATGTGGGTCAAATTGACAAATTGACACACATGAAAGATGTAAATGTCGTGGGTATATTAGCAGTTGTGCTAAAAAATATATATTTTTGTGGACATGTTCATCACGGAAAATAAGCCAAGGCCTTGGAATTTCAGGTCAAAAAAAGTATATAAATACCACTTTTCTTCTTGCGAAAATTTAAAACGGGTCAATTTGACCCTAGTACCGTAAAAGGGTTAATATACTTATCTACATATTACTCAAATATATTCTTACAATTTGGGAGGAAAGAAGGGTAAATACAAGGGCACTTTAATACGATTCTTGCCAAAAAACCCTATCACACAAAGAATTATTGACCAAACATAAATGTCCTTATTTTTATGGGAGATAAGTACATTTTATTTTGATGTCCCATTTTTTTCAAAATCTCTACAGAACTTAACAAAACGGAAGATGGTTGGCTTCAGTGGAGAGGGAAACAATATTTCTTCAACAGAATGTCTAAGTCTATGGAAGATGCTCGGAACTTCTGCCAAAAGAGACATGGTGACTTAGTAACAATCGACAGTAAAGAGGAAAACATTTTCTTATGGAAACAAGTAAGCATTTTCAGTTTGCCACTAGACACATTCAAATATGCACACCCATGTGTTCAAGGACAGCCTTCACTCATTTCACTTTTCTACAGATATCAAGACAATATGGGTCACGGTATATTGGTTTATCAGTGGATTTGGATGGGTCATTTTGGTGAGTAATAATCACTATTAGGATAACTTATTGATTTCAGATGTGAAAAGGTGACTTAACTGCTACTATGCTTCTTACTAATTATATACTCTATGTACAAGCTGTATATACGGTATGACACTAGCTAACATTTATACTATTTAATCCATAGTTACTTTAATAAAATATTAACAGTTTTATCCTCTGTTTCTATTTTATTGTGGAACATCTCAATTTATTTTGCTTATCATTAGAAAAAGGTTTAAAAAAACAAATACATTTTTGAAAGCTAAGTCAAAGAAATTTTGAGGTTATTCTATTTTTATGTTCTCTGTTGAGATTATATTTTAGAGTAACTAATATTTTATTGTAATTCGTAAAAATTTAAATTACGATATTAAAGTATTTGTAATCATTGAAATTACAATATTTACAATTACAATTACAAGTATAATTTCACACAAATAAACATTATTTGAATGGGCTATCTGTGCTACCAGGTGGATGGATGGTACTCCAGTGTCATATCGAAGATGGGATGAAGATCAGCCTAATCTTAATGCCTTTGATGAGAACTGTGTTACCATGGGTTATCACATGGGTAAGTAAGAATATCACTAATGTATAGAATTAGAAAAGCTTCAAACAGAAAATACAATATCATAAAATCAGAATTTTTCAAAATGTAAATACTACTGAATTAATCCTTTCCACAGGGTATTGGCGTACTTCTAACTGCGGAAAAGAGGCTGAGTTCATCTGTGAAAGGTCAAACTCACCACCTGTTAACACCACTGCTGCCCCGACTACGCCTCCCACAGGTGGTTGCCAACTCAAATGGACAAAATTTGGCACAAAGGTAAAAAAGACCAAGGCAAAAAGAAAAAGAAAATCATAGTTAGATTGTAACCCAAAGGTATCAGTCCAGTGCTGTCTTACAGTGTTTGGTTGCATCAGTGCTTCCAACACACCTGAATCAAGTGATAGTTAATACAAGGCTGATAGTTAATACAAGGCATTTGCAAAACTTGCTGATATACCAAGGAGAGATTCCAGCTTATTGATTCAGGTCTGCTGGAGCAGGGATTCATTCAAAACTCACAGGACAGTGAAACTAAATAATCCTAGCAAAATAGGGAACTTTTTGCAAGTCCCAGGATTGATTGTGTGGTTTGTAGAACACAAAGTCCCTTTTTAAGGATGGGGTTTGATGACTCTTGTAGACAATGTTGTCCAGGTAGCTTTTTTTAATTTTGAAAGTATGTTAAAGAAGTCTGAGGTCTTGTTTTCCAACAGAAAAAAATTGACTTCTTACCGTTTTTTTGGGACAATAGCTTCCTTAAGCATAGGAGTTTAGTTTCAGGAAATATAACCATGTTTTGCTTAATTAATCTGGTTACTGGCCTCACTCCTGGAGATAGTTCTCCCCACCCTGACTGCATTGTCTGTAAATGCTGAATCATTTAGTTTTCCACTGGCAAAATAAAAATGTGCATTAATCAGTGATTTCTTTTGGTATATTGTTTTACTAGTGTTTCTGGTAAGTGTGGTCCCACCTTCCTTCATATGATTAATAAGCTCCACCGGTGTGCAGCTACAGCTCCGTTGGAGCAGTCTGACAAAAGCAAGGCTGCAGTGCACCAGTGCAGAAATTTAAAACCTGTTTTGTTGTCAACAGTGTTACAAAATGAGTGACCGCAAGACCACTTGGGAAGATGCAAGAACTCAGTGCATCAGTTTTGGAGGCACTTTGGTGTCCATTCCCTCAAGACAAGTGCAAGGTTTGTTCTGATATGAATATTAGCACATTGTACTGAAGAAAAAACACTGCAACATTTAAAAACAAAAAACAAAAAGTTGGAACCGTTTTGTTTTAAACTTTGATTTTACAGCTTTTTTGATCACAAGAATGCTTAGTGCTGCAAATTCAGATCTATGGATAGGTTTAAACAGTTTCAAACAAGATGGATTTTACTGGACTGATGGCAAGACAAGGCAATACACGAACTGGGGTTATTCTGTAAGTATATTCTCAGTTATATGGATGCACAAACAAGAAAGTTATTAAGAATTCCTAAATGTCTCATAAATAAATTCCTTTAAACTGAAAATTATAACTTAAAAAATGATGAATATGACAATTACAAAAAATATGTAAATGCTTAAAATTGTGTTTTCGCTGACCTCTTGTGGCATAATAAATTATATTTATAGTTCTGAACAAAGAGCTTCTTTTCTGCATGTTTACTTACTCTGGTCATTGGGATATAGTAGGCTTTTAAGAATAATAAAACAAAGTGAAAAGATTATAATAATCATCTGTCTTTGTTCATTAGAAAAATCAACGGCGTCCTGGATCATTTTATCAAAGATGGAATGAGGTGACAAATAAACAAAAAAACAACAACAAACAATTGTGGTCATTTGTTTAGCATCATTGTTTGCTGGGAGTTTGAAGGTTACTGTAAGTCTTAACTAAAGTTTTTATCACTCATATATTCAGGAGGAGTGCGTGCTGATGTCTAGCACTTCAGCTTATGGGATCGGTAAATGGTTGATAAAGTCCTGCAATGACACAAACAAATATATTTGTCATAAAGATATCAGTAAGTTTAACTCTTCACTGTTTTAGGACATTTTTGAGCTTTTAACACCAACAGCATTTCAAGGAAAAAAATAAACTTGTTTTTACTTTGTCTCAAACAGACCCAAGTTTTAAGGATAACATTGATCCAGTTGATCCTGCCACGTTTGTGCAAATTGGAAACGACAGCATTAAGGCTGTGACTCAAAATCTGAACTGGGCTAATGCCAGGAAACAATGTGAAAGGGATAGGGCCAACTTGGCCAGCCTACGAACTGAGTGGATAAGTGCCTATGTTGAGTTACTGGCTTCCACTCTCAATGTTCCACTATGGATTGGACTCAACAAAAACCAGGTAAAGAACTGCAAGGATCTATCAAACAGGCTAACTGAAGAGGAAATATATATATAAAGAACCTTTCATATGTTTAATAGGCTAATACAAACCATGATGAAGCAACTTTTATGTTTAATGTGCGTGCTTATTCCATTTGTTTCTTTCTCAACATACTTTAAAAAAATCCTTTTCTTAATATGAGATCTTTTGTTTGCTCTCAGACAAATGGTTATTTTAGGTTTATTGATGGCTGGTACCTGAGCTCCACCAACTGGGCAGAAAATGAACCAAGCGGGGACAAACCATGTGTGTACATCAACGTGGACGGAAAATGGCGGACAGGTTTCTGCAATCAGACAATGAATAGTGTCTGCATGCAGTCAACAGGTATGAAAATTGTGGCAGGAACAGTCCATCAGCCACGCTACCTCTTCCAAAAATAAATCCACATCTTCCAAGGTATTCAAGCATATATGCCACATTATTAGTTTGGTAATTATGACTACAAAAGTTTCTTTCATTCAGTGCAAATTTTAGGTAATGCATCAAAAGTTTAAATTCATCTACTGTTTTTCAAATGGCAGTGTTTTACTACAAGTTGACTTTATGTAATTTTATTAAGAGCCGAAGGTACAACTATAATATTTCAATATGATTGTATTGGGTATCAATTTTTTGGTATTAACCAGAGCAATAAAACTGTATTTAATTTGGACAAGCGCAAGAATAAGACTTAGTGAAGTAAGACTTTGACTAAAAGTTAGACTTGGGGAAGTACAAAAAAGGCCTAAAAGAAAAAGTATAGTGGTGGCTGTGATAAGGTGAAATGTTTGCTGTAGCAGAAATGTGTATATTTTCATAATAGATTAATGAGAAAAGACATTTTCTAACTTAATGAGCAATGGTATATGTTGGTGATATGTAAAATGGCAAAAAGTCTTAAAAGGTTGTAAAAAGAAACTTAATTACTTCAAGATTTTAAAGGTTTGTCAAACATTTTTTGTTGTGAAATCCAAAATCTTTTTTTTCATAACTAATTACAGTGTTCTTACTATAGATATTTATCTGTGTTTCTAAATTTCAAAGCTGTGTATAAGAAAAAAAACATATTTTATTGATGTAATGTCTTTTCACATTACAGAGCACCTACTTTTTTTTGCTGTAACACTGATACAGCAACTTCCATTAGTTCCATGAACAATTGAACAATTTATTTATATATTGATACAACTTCTATAGTTTCTTATACTGCAAAAAACTGCACTTTAAAAAAATATATAAATTACACATGCTAAATGTTACAAATGTTTCTTTACTGTATTTTTCATGCACTGCAAGCATCTGTGTAACCAAAAACAAATTCCTTGTATGTGTGAGCATACTTGGCCAATAAAGCCTGATTCTGATTCTGATATGTTTAGAATTATAATACGAAATTAGAATATTTGGGATTATTATTTTGTCATATTTATTTTCCTTCATTAAAAACCGAACAATTTTCATAAAATATTGTTGTATATTAGAATACATTTTCTCTTTTTCAGATAATCCACCTACAGATTCCACTGTATTTCCTGGACGCTGCCCTGAAGATACCAATGTGGAGTACCAGGATAGTTACACCTGGTTGCCATATAGAGGCAACTGTTATTTGTTTGTCACAGATGAAATTGAATGGGCAGATGCAGCCAGCAGCTGTGTAAGACATGGTAAGAATACTGTATTTAAAACCACATACTGTATGTGGATAATTGTTTAATTATTGCTCGTAGAAATTTTACCATTAAGTGCTAAGATGTTCTATAACCACATTATTTTTAATGACAAGGTGGAATCCTGACAAGTGTTGAAGATCCTTCAGAGCAAGCTTTTCTCCAAAGCAACATAGAGGTATTTAAAGATAGCCACAACTCTTTCTGGATTGGCCTATTTAAGACACATAAAGGTGAGTCAAGTGTTTTTTTAGCCTTTTGGTTCAAATGTTGAATGTTTTATTAAGTAATTTTACCATTTATTTAAGCCTCTTGTGCTAAAACGGACTCGAATGAGACACATATTATACCTGCATGCTATTAATACATTCTTAAATTGAGAATTGTTTTTCTTGTTTGTAAAATAAAATGTGAAATAAGAATTGTTTTTTGCCATTAGGGACATGGGCATGGCTAGATAAAACCTTGCTTGACTACACCAACTGGGGTGAGGATGAACCTGACTCTGATTATGGAGCCATCACAACTGCAGATGGAAAATGGAGTTCGGGCCACAGATGGCACGACAGATCATATATCTGTAAAACACAAAAAAGTAAATTGCTTTAAAATCCTTAAAACATTATCAGATTGCATGTTTTAGCATCTTTACAAAACAAACAAATACAACGGAATACCTCTTGAATAGAAATAAATTACGTATATTTATGTATATCCTTTGCATCCTATTTTTCTATGACTGGCCCATTTAAGAGAATGAAAACACTACATAGCTCAACTATAATCTAATTTATTTTTACATCCTTCCTAGATAGCCTGACATAAAACATGTTTGTATGCTCTGAATGGATCTTTAATATGTTTAACCATCTTCATAAGTTTATGCAAGATATTTTTTAAACATATTTTCATTCTCTACGGCTTAAAGTATAGACACAATGCCAAGTTGCATGGATATCAGCAATGCATTAAGAGAAGCAATAGTAACTACACAGTAACAGACCATTCTCATACATTTTAACTTTATAATTTCAGGGTTGAAAAGCAAAATCCCAAAAGTCCACACTGTGTCCTATAAACTGTTTTTTACAGGTTGTGCTAGCTTTAATTAGCATGTTAAATGTTAATTACCTTTATTGATATATACTTAAGATTCCTTTTGAGAGATTCTAAATTATGAACTTGACATGACATAGAGCTAAATTTTTAGAAAATACTAAATATTCACCATTTATTTTTATTTTTTTACAGTTACCACCACAGATCCAATTTTTCGTAAGTGAAACCCTTAAACCTCAAGGATTTTATAATTTTGTTCATTTTTAAAAAAAAATTTTTATTTATAATTTTGTACATTTATATGGTGTTCAGTAAAGACTTATCTTCGTATATTTGTTGTGCAGAGCCTCAAACAGGTGACAGTCAACAGAGTCGTGTTCACATGAGCTTGGTGGCTGTGCTGCTTATTGGCATCATCTCCACACTGGCAGCTGTCATCTTTTACGTCTACAAGAGATCTCCTCGTCCCTTCCCTACCTTTGACAATCCGCTGTATTTCAACGGCGAAAAATGTAAGCCCGATGTGGGTGATACCAATAAATTGATTGAGAATGCTGATATCTCACCAGTTTTTTCCTCAGAAAACCCAGAGCCTATTTTAACTCTGTAATTAACATATTTGAAGAGGTTAAATTTGGGCAAAATAGATTGAGATTAATTTTATGTAAAAAGACAACTACGCTTCAGTATTTTGTTTTTACTGCATACAATAAATATTCAGTAATTTAACAGTAATGTATATGTTCTTACTCTACGTATGACTAAATGTGTATAATAGCTTCATGTGAGGCTTATTTTTAAGATGCTGTTTATTGCTTTTGCTGTTTAAATGTAAAATGAACCTCACTGGCTGTCAATGTTAAAATAAAAATATATTAAACCTTTTACAAAATGATATTTTTTTTTTTTTTTGTATCACACTTTAATAAAATCAGCATTGTAGTTACTGATTTCTTATTTCAATTCATACTAATTAACAGACATTTTAACTGCATTTATTGTCAAAAATTATCCATATCCCTGGAAAATCTAGCTTTTATAGCTATTTACCTATGGTGGAATTGAAAGGTCACCTGCAATTCATGGGAAATTTTATTTTTGTCTTCAAGTCTCCAAACATCAATATACATCTGGAGCATGTAGAGTTCCCTAAGTAGTGAATTAGTCCCTAAAATATCTAAATTGTACTGCTCCTGCACTTGTTTGTTGAATAGGGATTAAGTCCCATCAATCTGCCTATTGTCATTGAGACCTTCTAGTACCTTAACAGAGTCCTCTGTTTATGTGGGTCAGATACCTGAAATCTATGACACCTATAAATTTTAAGCTTGTTTATAATCCGTGCAGAACAAAAACATTCCCACTTCCCAAGTTACAGTTTTGGTTGATTTTGGTGCCCAGTGTGGAGAAAAGCAGTAGAGTTTTGCCTAAAGGAAAATTGCATTTCCCACGAGGATCAGCACATAGCGTTGTGAAATCCTGATCTCCCAGTCGCCTGCAGTTGGATTTAAGTGCATTTCTGTTTCCAGTGGCTGTGTGAAGGCATAGTGAATACTGATGAGGTCATGAACTTTATTGGGGGAAAACTATGTCATATGAGGACGTTGAAAATAACAAACGTGTGAACAGGTGAATGCCGTAAAGCAGTCAGCAAATGCATACTTTTTTTGTTTGGAAGGGTTCCTGCGACCCTCCTCAAAGTATCTCAGTGCCGGTAAAAGAAACATGGACCCCCTCGTGCCATGACAGGGGTGTCATTCAAAGAGCTGTAAGTCAAGGTATAATCACAAAAAGCTGTGAAAACCTTTTATTTGAAGGTTGAAAAGTCACTTAGTGTTGATTTAAATAATTTTATTAACAATAAACACGATGTTCAAATACATGGTTACACAAACTTGGATGGTAAGTAAAGTCTGGGGTTGTAATGGTATGATGATCGATAAAGGGCAGAAGAATTGATAGTAGCTTCTGCGTAACTGTGGCGTACAGGCAGTTTGAAGTGAGGCGACAATCTACAGAGGGAGTCTGGTTACTAGCTGTGGAAGGACTTATCAATTAGGTTATAATAACTTGTAGTATAAATTTGGCAAACAGTTATAATGCTCTCAAGGCGTAACATAAGAGAAAACACTTTGGTGCTTGATGTTATCATATAAGGTTAGCACTCAGGCCAGGAGTGAATGGCAATCACCAGGAAACATCAAGCCTGAAGAACCATCGCTAACTTTGATTAAAACAGCAAAATTGAGTAACTAATTTATGAAGTCATAAGGTACTCCTCCAGGATTTATGTATTCATACAAAACATATAAAGCAATATTGATTTTGTCCCTCTGTAATTATTAATAAACAGCACACTTAATGAATCTCTACACTTCCTTTGGACTTTACAATATCATTTGAAAAATACATTTGCAGTTTCCCAAGGATACTTCAGGAGCGATCTAGTAGCAGCTAGTTTTTTGGTTCCTTTGTTTTGTTTGTTTGTTTTTGACATTGTTTGCTTTTTTACTTGTTTCCATTTGAATATTGGTCTGTGTATATGTTCCCTTTCACTCTGTGCACCCCCCCCCCCATTCCCACCGCTCAGTCATGTTTAGCTTTAGAATGTATATAACACCTCAGAAATCAATAAACGATTAAGGTATGGGAAGCAAGGGAAGGTCTATAATCTTAAAGCCTCACTCGGAAAAGAAAATCAGTTAAGCACAACTATGGCAGCCATAATGCTGAACTGGTCAAGGGGGAAAAAAAGAAAAACACATGGAAATGTGCAATCTTGGAATTTACTTGTTTTGTTCAAAACAAAAAATTGTTGTATTTTGTCATTCTTAAAGGCCCTAATTTTTGGACATGTAGAACCTGGGAAACAAAAATATGAGAGAAAGACCAACGTCACAAAAAGCCTATCTCCTAATGAAGAAAATGTTTTCATTAGAAGTATAACGCATAAGGATCTCAGTCAGCATTTTCAACACTTCCTGTACTTAACTATTTCACAATGTTATTTTTCCGGATAATAACTGCAGCTGACTTGTCTTATGTTTGTTTCAATCTTTGTAAATCATAAAAAATAGGTCCCTTACTATGTACAATACACTTTTTACCATAAATAATATAATAAAGAAGATGGTAACATTTATAAAGAGAGTGCCGTTTTAGAAATGTTTACTGTTTTCTCTCAGAAGGTGTAGCACAGAAAGAAGTAGAATAGTTTATGTTGTGATAGATTTTTCAGAGATTATGAGATATTTTTCTTATATGTTGCTTTAAACTGAAATATATAAACAGTTTTGCCTGCAACTAGAATTCCTTGAAATTTTGTAGAGAGAGTACATGGATTGCACTTTCTGCCTGGAAAAAATCTCAGAAGAATCATTAAGGAGCGCATGTATGGCCCTGGTGTTCCTGCTGAAAAGGCTACAGTGCATGACGTTAGATGGTCCAATATTCCTACTTCTGATTTTGATCTGCTTGAAGTATTTTAAGAGTGGAAATGCATATGGAAATAAGCCTAATTACAGGTCTTGTGTCTGTATTGTATAGATAACAAAGTTTTCTAATAGCTGAATACTAGGGTATTTCTAATAGCATTTCATTTCAAACAATTTTTCTTTTCAGATTCAGCATTTGTACTTACCAGCACGGCTGGTTTTTGCAAGGTTAAAATGGATTCCAACTGCCAGGACAAATCCTGGATGATTGCTGATGCCAATTAAAAATAAATGCTTGGGAGTCACAGGTAAACTGTGGGGAGTGAAGTAAGCCTGTATGATTGTGATGAAAAAAGTGAAGGCCAAGGCCAGCAGCTTTATGTTGAGCTCAAAGCAGATAACACAGCTGTATTATCGAGAACAGTAGGACCCAACAGCAAGCTCACAATTAGTGGGACATCCAGTGGAGCTTGCACAAGAAAATACAGAGGTTTGCCAAAAACAAGTAACAGATTATAATCTAAATCAAGTGCAGTGCTGTGTTAAAATTAATCATTAGTTTTTGGTTTTTGTGGATTTTTCAGAACTTTATACAATTCAAGGAAATGCAGCAGGAAGGCCCTGTATGTTCCCTTTCCTATACAAAAACCAGTGGTACTCAAGTTGCATATTGACCAACTCCAAATAACCAACCTTGGTGTGCTGTTGAAACCAAATAGGAACATGGGCTTTGGGGCTTCAGTCCAAAAAACAGTGAATATTGAATAAACATTTTTTTGGAAGCAATGTTTTAAATGCCTGTTTTTGTATTAAATAAACATTTAACTGATCTTATTATTGGTGAATATTTTGCAAGAATGTTGAAAATCTGAAAGAAAATTTATTTTAAGAAATGCAAAATTTATATAGCTTCGTAACAGTGAATGAAACTCTCAAAGCCAGTCTAATATACAATTCCAATGTTTTAAAAGAACTCTAAATGATATCTGAAAAAGTTGTTATGCTATGATCAAGGTGTGGCCTCCACCGTCGTGGGAAGCTTTTGACAAGTTGGGTAAACAACAAAACATGATTGTTCTTCAGCAGCCACCAAATACAAATGTTTGTGTGTTTCTGTGCAAACAGAGAGATTTCATACAACCACATCAGGGTTTAATGTTTTTGGTTGTTCAGGGTGTGAACTAAACGGATTAGGATTATGGTTGTTGGGTTTTTTTTGTATCAAGTCCAAAGTCAGTGCAGCATGATTTTAACCCACTGCACACAAACTGCCTACACAATTTGAAGCTAAACCCTACAGAGAACCTTTGTAGTATTTTAAA
The DNA here is from genome assembly GCA_032876305.1 of Orestias chungarensis. NCBI lineage: Eukaryota > Metazoa > Chordata > Actinopteri > Cyprinodontiformes > Cyprinodontidae > Orestias > Orestias chungarensis. The sequence continues at coordinate 4,582,541 of JAVLVB010000458.1, read as the reverse complement.
GCGGAAAATAAGACGGCATGCAGATTAAATTATTCTGTTCTACCTATTTAAAAGAATTAAATCTACAATTTGCATAATGTATTTATGTTGATCAAGAAAGGCTGTTCTTTGTTGAGATAAAAAAAAATATATATAAAATACTTAAATAAAATTAGCAATTATAACTAACTTTGTTTTATAATGTAGATCAAAATTAGACTTTGTAAAAACAATTTTTATTTATTTATTTACTGACTCCTTAAAGTAGAATCAACTAATTTTCTACATGTAAAAGCATAATTATTTGTATTCAGATATGAACTTTCAGAAAATAAAGTCAGGTAGTCTCTAACAGACTGAATTTCTACTCATCTTAATGATTTCTGCTAGCTCAAAATCACCTCTATTTCTGTTTCTGTTTGTGCTTGGGAATACTGAGGATTTATGGGTAATTTGGTATTTGTAGTTATGCAGTGATTCATGCCAGAGGACATTCTATTTTTTTATCATAATAGTCACAATTAAAAAGAAAAAACTTTTATGTTTTAGTTACCTGTAAGAAATAATTAAGTTACACTTAAAACATTTAATTCTATTTGTTAACTAATCCATGATGTGTAAAATTTAAGATATGTTATGGGGATTTAAAAAAAAGGAGAAAACCCTTTAATTATTTACTTTATTAAAATTCATTTCAACATAATATTTTGCAGATGAAAACAACTGGAAGAAACATCCAACCACAGGGGCAGTTTATCAGCTGAACACAGATTCCGCTTTGACATGGTTGGAGGCTGAAAGAAGCTTCAAACAGCATAGTGCTACCTTGCTTAGCATTGCCGATCCTCATGAGCAGGCTTATATCACAGGTACAGGAACTTTCAGGCTAAAATAACTTTTTAAGTTGCTATGCAGGAATTAGGACCATGAAAACTGATTTAGAATGTATTTATATATTTATTTTGTGGGAATTTGCCCTTTTAGTGCTGCTTGAGTCAGGAGGGAGCCAAAAAGGATACAAGCTTTGGACTGGGCTTCCTCTTGATTCAGAACATGGCCGGAGATGGTCTTATGGGAACCCTTTCCGTTACCTTAATTGTGATTCAGTTAAGGCTTTTCTGTCATGGTCTGTGTTGTTTTGGTCTTGTCGAGGTGAAAACCATTAAGTTACTCTGCGTTGTCCTTCTCCACACCTCTCATCGGTGCTTTGGATAATATATGCCAAAAAAGAACATAAGCAGTGATGGATTTCTGAATGCGGCGCAGAAAAGAATGCTGTCCTGTTTTATACACACACACCCCCCCCCCAGTTTTACAACAGTTACATACTAGTTCAGTTTGGCTGTGAGTGCCTCCCAACAGATGCTCACATCAAGGACATATACACACTTCCACCCCGACATATCTTGATGAAACCCAGGAGTTATTCTACTCCCCCTCTATCTTTCTCAGACAGTTCCGTTTCTACTCTCACTGCCTTTATCAGACAGGAGGTCACTAGGTCACTTCTGCACAACACTCTCATGCAGCTTTGCACATACAATTCTTTCTTAACTTTAGCTCGTACTTTCCAAGTTATAATTAACAAAAATTGAATATAAAATATGCATGTATTCAAAGGTATGGTTTCTTAAAAATACTAATAAACAAAACAATTATTATAGTCATGAGTGTATGAGAAAATATAATTCAAACAGAATTTCCACAGTCTCTGTTTAGTTTGCTGTAGTTGTTTAGTTTAATTTGTTGTTATGAAGTTATTGTTTTCGTTATGTTATTTCCTTTTCTGTTGAGTCTTCTTAGAGGCTATTGTTTGGTTATTCTTCCTTTTTTTGTTACCCTGCTCTCTCTCTCTTCCTCAGCCTATTTTTCCCTTAAACCATGCACACCTGTATTCACTCTGCTATCTAATCAGTCTCTTTGTTCCACCTTTCACCCGTCTAGCATTTAAGCCCGGCTTATCTCTCCACTCACCGCTGGATTCTCCCATTAAGTTCCTACCTGCTTTGTGTCCGTCCCTTCGTTGTTCTCCTCGTCCCCCTTTCAATTTCTTCAGAGTTCCCTTTGTTCTTCAACGTCCTCTGCCTGCCCGTCTCTATATGCTGCACTTCTCCAACCCTCGCCATAACTCGCTCTCAGTGCTCCGTTGTTTTGCGAGTATCTGTTTTCATCATCCAAACTTAAAATAAATCATCTATTTATCCAACTTCAACTCTGCCATCTGCATTTGCGTATCAGGTCCTGATGCCGGAGTTTGTTCAGGAGCGTGGATTCCATACAACGGTCACTGCTTCTATCTTAATCGTACTGCAAAAAGCTGGTCCGATGCTCGGTTAGCTTGCCGTAGGGAGGGAGGAGACCTTGTGTGCATCCATAACACAGAGGACCAAAGTTTCGTCATCTCTCAGTTTGGATATGGTACCATAATTCTTATCCTTTCTTTGCCTGGTTTCTATGTGCTAACGACATTTGAGAAAACTGTCAACACAAAATTAGACTGTTAACCTTATTTTTTGTTTCCTTAAATTCAAACTAAGCATGAACATTATGTTTCACAATGTCATGAAAAGAAAAATATTCATAGATATAATGCACATTATTTTATTCATAGTCTGTCTTTAGACTTAACTGATGAGCTTTGGATTGGACTTAATGACAAGAAAGCAGAAGGCCTGTTTGACTGGAGTGACCAAACAACAGTTAGCTTCACTAGCTGGAAGTCCAGCAACTGAAACAGACCAAGAAGATTGTGTTCTTATCAGAGGAGATGTAAAAAAAATTTTTTTAATATGATAAATTTTAACTGAGATGGACATGGGAGCTCTGCTCATCCCAAAGAAGCTTGAAGGAGAGCCACTCCCCTTCTGCATTGAGGTAAATCATTTGATGCGATTTGGGCATCTGATAAGTTTTCCAACTGAATACCTCCAAACAGAGATTTTTCAGGCACATCCATCTGGCAGAGGACCAAGAACTTGCTCAAGGGTATATATCCGATATGGCCCGGAAACACCTTATTCTGTCGTGAAGAGGGACAAATGGGTTTCCCTTCTAGACATTTTACCCACACGTCTTGGAAGCATTGATGAAAATTTGAAACAAATGTTGTATTACTGAGACCTATTTGCTGTTTGTGAAAATGTACCTTATATTTAGTATTTTTTTAATTAAACATTTTTCAAGTTAGGTAAACATAACATTAAATAATTCCATCTATCCATCCATTGTCTTCCGCCTATCCGGGATTGGGTTGCGGGGGCAACAGCCTAAGCAGGGAGACCCAGACTTCACTCTCCCCAGCCACTTGTGCCAGCTCATCCGGGGAAACCCAAGGCGTTCCCAAGCCAGCCGAGAAACATAGTCCCTCCAGCGTGTCAAGGGTCTTCTTCTGGGCCTCCTCCCGGTGGGACGTGCCCGGAAAACCTCACCAGCGAGGCGTCCAGAAGGCATCCCAACCAGATGCCAGAGCCATCTCAACTGGCTCCCCTCGATGTGGAGAAGTAGCGGCTCTACTTTGAGTCCCTTCCGGATGGCCAAGCTCCTCACCCTATCTCTAAGGGAGAGCCCAGACACCCTGCGGAGAAAACCCATTTTAGTCACTTGTATCCGGGATTTCGTTCTTTGGATCATGACCCAAAGCTCATGACCATAGATGAGGGTAGGAAGGAAGATCGACCGGTAAATCGAGAGCTTCGCTTTTTGACTCAGCTCTCTCTTCACCACGACGGACCGGTACAGTGCCCGCATCAATGCAGATGCCGCACCAATCTATCTATCGATCCTCCGCTTCATTTTTTCCCCATTCGTGAACAAAAGATACTTAAACTGCTCCCCTTCAGGCAGGACCTCCCCCCGACCCGGAGAAGGCACTCTACCCTTTTCCGGCTCGAGACCATGGGCTTAGACTTGATTTATAAACTTTCAGGGAGTAAAGTGAAAATATGTCCAATAGAACAATTAAGTGAACAATTTTAATACGTTTAGGATTGTTGAATCATTCTTACAAAAGAGATTTTTTTGAAAGCATATTGTTAAAATGTTTGAGCATGTTCTTGTTGTAGAATGGAAACTGGGCAATCGTGACTGTAAGGAGATGCATGGCTAATGTGACACATACAGTAAACCCAAAATAGCTTCCTTAAAGATTAAGATTTCAAATGACAGTGAATTTCCAGTCTTTTTATTTAATCATTCTGCTCCTTTTCATTACTTTTGTACCTTTAATTTTGCCTTATGCCTAAGTTAGTCTATATGTTTACATTAACTTATAAAGATAAAAGGTCAGTATAACATCTAATATAAATGCAATAAAAAAATCCAGAAATCTAGCTTCTAAAGTTTACTTCTAAAAGTAAACAAAAGTGGTACATCATTATCTTATTTTACATGTTTCCAGGGTTGATAGTCCTTTCCTTGTCAGCTTGGTGGGCCTCAGATCAGAGAAAAATTTCTGGTTAGGGCTTTCAAACCAAAGAAAAAGAGAAGCTTTTGAATGGACCAACACGGTCCCTGTGAGGTATACTCACTGGAACAGTGAGATGCCAGGTACTGAATCCTTGAAGTTAATGGCATGTATTTGACAGTAACTTTTAAAATGACAGCTTTTAATTTCTCTGCCAACAAGGTCATAGTCAGGGTTGTGTTGCAATGGCCACTGTCAGTTCTACGGGGCCGTGGAACGTACTGCCTTGTATCAATAGAGAGAAGTACATCTGCAAACATCTGGCAGATGGGGCAGTTCCTCCAAGTGGTCTACCAATGGTTCCTTCTGTCCAGTGTGCAGGAAAAAATTGACTAAGGTCACGTCAAGATACGTCTGCCATAAGGTAAAACTCAGTAATGCTTTTTTGGTATACTTTATGAAAGTAGTTTTCGTTCTTATACATTTGAGACGGTCTAACAATATGAGAGTGCACATGTGGCACTAAAAGTTCTTTTAAAATGATCAAGTTAGTCTTTAAAATTATCATGAGTTTGTCATTTTAAGCCTTGACATTTGGTAGTAGTGAACTCACAACAGGATGAAACAGCTAAGAATTTCTCTGAATCAGGAAACCCTTAACCTTTCTTAACCGTTTGACTTGTTACGAGTCAGCTATTGACCAGCACCATAGATCAGCATTCTCAGCTTTGTCTGAGTTTTTTTTACTCAAAAGCAACAACAGACAAAAACATCACATATATATATATATATATATATATATATATATATATATATATATATATATATATATATATATATATATATATATATAAAAAAAAAATATATAGGGGTTCGTCTGCTGAAAGACTGCTGTGTGACATTATAAATTTCCAATCTACTTGACTGTTTGCTCAATATAAATGAGATATTTAACAGAAGCTCGATCCCTTGTGTTTAAGGTGTATTCTGGATCCTCAGATAAGAAGACGTGGTTTGAGGCCAGGGACTACTGCAAAGCAATCGGAGGAGACCTAATAAGCTTTCACAGTAATGATGAGATGGACGTGAAGGAACATGTGCACACACTGAGGCAATAAACAGTAACTAGTGAACAAGATGCAACCACAGTGCTATTCGTTAGTTAGTTCGTTGCAGTTAATGAACAGTGTCCTCTTGGAATTATCACAGTATTCCTTATATTGCTTAAATCCCATTATGGATAAGAAATACTTAGTAAAATTTAGTTTCATTACATTTTGAAGTGATGTACTCTACATATATGCACATTTACAGATATAAATATCTCTGGATTGGACTCAGTGCCCCTGACAAAGGAACTGGTTATGTGTGGAGTGACGGATCCACAGTGAGTAAACAGTGCTGTTTCTCTGCTGATGTGAAGCAGTATGTAAAAAGATATACATCCAATGTCTTTATTGCCATCCTTTTCTTAACAGGTTAACTTTCAACACTGGGAATATGGAGAGCCAAACAACAAAAACAAAGTTGAATCCTGAATTCATTCCACAAGATTGGTATACACAAGGGTCTTTGGTTGATAATCAGTGTGAAAAGTATAATGGCTGGATTTGTCAGATCCCTACTGGTAAAAAGTGGTTATGTTATACAATAATATGTTTAATGTTAAAAAAACACATGTTAGAATTTTTAAATATATCCCATTATGACTTATTAGTTTATATAATCTATCATTTTTATTGATTTCTGGTGCTCTTTCTTTGTACATAGGAGTTATTCCAAAGCTACCTCCACTGTCTGTAACTCCAGGTGAGTTTATTATATAATAGCTTAAACATAATTACTTTCCTTTTCAATTGGAAACTATTGAACTGTTATATCAAGCAACATTTTACATACAGTGCATAATAGTATCCAATAGAAACAATGCTCATTTCCTTTAATCTGCTGTTGTGGCATTACAATACTTATAAAGCTTCTCTTCTGAGCAACATCCCTGTAAATTGGACTTAAAATTTAAAGTATTTAATATGTATTATGTGTAATTGCAAATACACAGATTATAACCGTACCGCTGATGGATGGCTGGAATGGAGAAAAAAACAATACTTTTTTCTATTGGAACCTATGGCAAACGAAGATGCTCGGCAATCCTGCAAAGAGAAACATGCTGACCTTGTAACCATTGACAGTGAAGCAGAGCATGTTTTTCTGTGGAAACAGGTATGTTTCTTCATAAGGCTAAAGAGCAAACATACCTGGAAAGATATACTGCAGACATAAAGTTCAAGTGAAATCCGTGGCAAAGACTTAAACCTTTCTTATTACAAACATGCTGACAGAGAACTTTTCCAAAGAATTTATGTTACTTAATGTTTAAAGCTGGTATAATGATACATCACAGACTACAGTCCTGATCAGGGTTAAACTTGGTTAAAATATATATATTTATGTTGGCTCAACACTAATGTATGCAGTAAATGTTGACATGTCTTTTCCTTTCACAATTATTTACTACTTTGCATGCATCATTAACTTTCATAAAATTTCAGCACAATTTTATAACATTTGTAGTTGTGATGTAACAAAATGCAAATATATATATACACATGATTCTTTATATTTGGATTATAAATATCCTTGTACATTAGAAAATTTGAGTATAATGAATTGGAAAGAATGTGGTTGTATGCAGCAGGTGTGGATTGTTACTGCTTTCTAAAAAGTTCACTGAAACACACCATGTTATGAATGTACACAAGTTGTTATGAACAGATTTTGATTCGTAATGTATACATATTCATTCTTCTACTTTCATAAACTTAAATAATTCTTTGTATGAGGGTCGATATCCAAACTGTATGGCAATGTCTGGATTGGTGTAAATGTGGACTTCGACAAATCATATCAGTAAGTACTGTACATATTCTAAACACAATTGAAAGAAAAATAAGTTCAAGTTTAAAGAGTTTATTGTCATATTCACAATAAAAAAAGTTTTCTTTTACAATGAAATTCTTCCCAGGCTACGCAACAAGTATGCCAAAAAAAAAAAGTTCAGTTAACAATATAAGATAAGAATAAAAATGTATACAAAGCAGAATAAAAAACAAACTAAATATATAAATATGACCTGACCAAGGTCCCGGATGAGCAGTGGCTGATGAGGTCTCCTCTCCTTCCTCATATCCATCCATATTAGCTCCTTTTTACTTGTTGAGGGCAAGGTTGTTGTCTTCTCACCATGCCACCAGCCTGGTCCCCTCCCTCCTGTAAGCTGCTTCATATCCGCCACTGATATGTCCTATCACTGCGGTGTAATCTTCGAAACTTTAGGATGATGATGGTTATGTTTATCCATTTAGCAGCTGCTGTTATCCAAAGCGACTTACAAAGTAAACACAATGTAACGCTTATCATTAATCTGACCTTAAGCTATCTAGAGTAAAATCCCAAGTCAGAGTCGGTGGTGACAGTGAAGAAACAAAGGGAAGTATAGTATAGAGATATGGGTAAGAGTTAGGATTGGAGATGCTCTTTGAAGAGGTGGGTCTGCTGCTGTTCTTGTAGTGCTGGGTAGGTCATTCTACCATCTTAAAAAAAAACAAGAAAGGAGTCTGGATTGTCTTAAGCGTGGTGTTGGCACTGTTAGACGACAACGCAATGATGACAGAAGTGTGCTAGCTGTGACATAAGCCTTTGTGAGAGTATTCAAGTAGATGGGAGCCGTACCCTTAAGCACTTTGTAGGCTAGCATCAGGGACTTTTATTTGATGTGGGCAGACAGGGGTAACCAGTGAAGCTCAATGAACAGAGGGGTGACATGAGACTTTTTGGGCTGATTGAAGACCAGACGTGCCACCGCATTCTGCATCATTTGTAAGGGTTTTACTGTACAGGCTGGGAGACCAATAGTCAAGGCGGGTGATAACCATAGACTGTACCAAGATCGAAAAACAGAGGCAACATGATCTTTAAACGTCAGCTGATCATCAAGCATGACACCCAAGTTTCTTGCTGCCTTTGATGGAGTTTGATGGTTTTGCTGTTCAAGCTGTTCAAGCAGTTCAGTTTTTGAGAGATTCAGTCGGAGATGATGGGCTTTCATCCATTTTGATATGTCAGACAGACAGTCTGATAATCGTGCTAAAACTATGTGGTCATTGGTAGAAATGACGAATAGAGTTGGGTTTTGTGAGCATAGCAGTGGTATGAGAAACCATGCGATTGAATGATCTAGTCCCGAATGGAGGTGTAAATGGCAAAGAGAAGTACTGAACCTTGAGGAACCCCTATGGCGAGATGGTGCACCGCAGAAGTGTGACCAAACCAGGATACTTTGAAGGATCGACCAGTGAGGTACGATTCAAACCAGTAGTTTGCTCTCCCTGTGATGCCAATGCTCAAGAGCGTAGATAGGAGGATGTCAAATGCAGCCGATATGTCGAGAGGGATAAGTGCTAAGGACATCGCAGTTGCTCTTGCCTCTTTTAAAGCTTCTGTCACAGACAACAGAGGCATTTTAGTATCAGAGTGGTCATTTTTAAACCCTAATTGGTTTTGTATCAAGAAGATTGTTTTGTGAAAGGTATTCGGTAATCAGTTTAAAGACTGCCCTTTCAATTTCTTAGCCAGAAACGGGAGGAGAGAGACCGCCCGATAGTTTTCCACCTGAGTCAGTGGCAGAGAGATAGTTTCTTGAGCAGCAGTGTAACCAGAGCTTGCTTATATGAGTTAGGAAATGTGCTTGATGTCAGTGAAGCACTGATCACATGTGTGACCGCTGCAGCTACTGTAGGAGCAATAGACTGGAATAGATTTGTAGAAACAGATTCCAGTGGGCATTCAGTATAACGCCTACATGTGTGAAGTTTAGAGACACTGCTGTTAGTGAGAGAGGTGAATGAATACAATGAAGCAGTAGGACTACTGCTTGTATATGGTTGGTGCGTGTATCATTAAACCATGGGTGGGACTGAGAAGCTCGGGCAGGTTTGGTAGATAGAGGACACAGACTATCCAAGCAGCAGCTCAATGTGGAGCAAAGGGACTCCATGTCCTCATTAACCTCAAGTGAGGAAATTGTGCCAGAGTTTGGAAGTGCGGACGCAACATAAGAGTAGGTAAGTAGGCGAAAGTTTGCTGAGGTTTCTGCAAAAGGAAACCATAAAGGTAGAACCAGCAGTTTAAGGGAGATTTTCAATGAGTTGACTGAAATATTGATCAGAAAAGTGCAGAGGTGTGAGAGACAGGGCCTCTAGCACATTTCCTTGTAGAAATGAGATCCAGCGCTTTTCTGGCTTTGTGACTGTTGACCAGTTGTAGGTCAAAAGAGTTCAAAAGTGGTGTCACCGGGTCTTCCTGGTGGTAGGTGTGGGAGCGAACAATGGGTTGCGGCTACGGTGGAATAAAGCCAGTAAATCCAAGATGACTCTGTGAATCCCCACAGAGTTTGTCTATCATACGTTAAATGCACTACATTTTTGCACTGCAAACAGACAGTAAAAGGGCCCGAATAAAAGAAAAAGACGGCATACAAGAGCACAGCAAGCAAACATGTCCACCATGGGGGAAAGGGGGGAGGGGGGGGGGGGTTGCACAATCTGGTTAATAGAGTTTTCTTAGTTTCTGAATGGAGTTTTATTACAATTTTTTTCTTTTCATATTTGACCAATTCTCTTTTGCTATATTAAGATGGATGGATGGTTCTCCAGTAATTTTTCAACAGTGGGATAAAGGACAACCTAATTTCGCAAATTTTGATGAACTGTGTTGTCATGCATTCATATGATGGTGAGTAGGCAATTTAAGAAAAGTAATACATTTTTTTTAGATATTACATGTTTCCTTACAAAAGAACCTTGTTGGTTTGGGAACATATTCAGTGGAGGGATTGATCAATACAGGTTTTCCTGTAGTGATTAATTATTTTATTTTTTTGGTTCTTGTGACTAAAAGAAAATCAACTGTTTTAACTTCGATAGTGTTTTTTAAACAAAGAAACAAAAACGTCTTTAAATTTACTAATAAAAAGCATATACCGTAAATCCCGGACTATAGAGCGCACCTGATTATAAGCCGCACCCAGTAAATGTTTAAAGGAAAAAACATTTTGTACATACATAAGCTGCACCTGTCTATAAGCCGCATGTGCCTACATTGAAACATAAGATATTTACAAAAAAAGACGGTTCATAGAAAGAGTTTTCAAATTTTTAATAATATATCTTAGCTTTTCTTTCCAAACAGTGCCATTGACGTCGTAGTAACACAGCAGCAACACGGTAGCACTGCACTAACAGGGCTGGTAAAAAAAAACATACCGGTGTTCCATCGAGTCGCGTTTCCCCGTCAGATAGGGCTTCCCCTGTGTCTTTTTGCCATGCTGCTTCACTTCTCTCCACACACGCGGGAAAAATCGCAAATGCGAAAGAACACCGATAAAAGTCACTGAGAGCCACTTTCGTCCTCCTCCTGTGAACTGAAACCATGGAAGTCTTCCTTCTCAGTGTCGGATTGAAATAGCGTGAGATATTCTTCGCCATACACTCTCTAAGTCTCTTTCCGTTGTCGCTGTCAGTGTCATTCTCATCCTGAGGCAAATTAACGCCTGAGCTTGTGCTGTCCTCTCTGTCACGCAGCACACCGGCTTTTCGAAACTCGTTGGTAATGGTGGATTTTTTTCACACTGCTGCACGCTGTCAGGATCCACTGGCAGACTTGTGAAAAAATTTGCTCATCTGTTCATGCTAATTTTATTCATGCACAAAGCGCGAAGTTACATTAAACTTGCGTCTTCCTCAACACATATATTCCACCTGTCTAACTCTTACCCTTTCTGCTCAGGAGCCCTTAGCGGCCGTTAGAAAAATTGCATAAATTAGCCACATCATTGCATAAGCCGCAGGGTTGAAAACGTGTGACAAAAGTTGCGGCTTATAGTCTGGAAATTACAGTAATTAAATATGTCTCTAAGAACCCTAGAAATCAAATTTTTTATTAATTTTTTTGCAATAGATAAAATTAAAATCTATATATTTTTTAGAATTTTATTTCCTACACTTTGGGGTTGCTTTACTTTTGTTTTGTTTTTGCACTCTCTTTTTCAAAATAAAGACATAAACAAGTAAGGACTGAATTTGCTAAATTTACTTAATCTAAAAAAAAAATTACCATAGAGAAATGTTGAAATTAATTTAACAGAAAGAATTTGACAGAAGAAAATGGACTAGTTAAACTCATAATGTGACAGTTGTATCAAAAACACAATAACTACTATTGCAGCCGCTGTGGTTATGGACCACAACCATGTTATATAGCCCTCAAGCAAGTCTACCTTTCAATGGTTAACAAAATGAGATTCTAAGGTATTACCTAAAACTGGGCATTTTCTCTCTAAAATTGTGTGCCCAAATTAAAGGCAAATCTGCCAGAAGATGATGCCAATTCACTCTACAGAAAAGTAAAAGGCTCTTTGCTACTTATCCTAAATGTTTAAAGGGCAATTGTTGCCAAAAAGAATGGCCTTGATATACATTTAGCCATTTAAACTTGTAAATGAGCAATATTCTATTTACTTTTACTTCTTGACAAAAACAGACATTATAAGTATATTCACTACTCTTAAAAGACCTATGGAATGACATGTCCCACTAAAATCGTCTTGTTTTTGAGTGTTTGACAGGTTTTTGGCATGACTACAACTGTGGATATGAATTTAAGTCTATTTGTAAACGCAGTGGCTCACCACCAATCAATGCTACTGTGGCTCCTACAGTGCCGCCTAAAGGTCGCTGCAGACAGGGATGGAAAAAGTTTAACTCTAAGGTCAGAATTTTCCACCAAAAGAAGGAAAGAAAATTTATGATCTAAAATGATTAAGCAAAAAATTTATTTTTTCTGATTTCCAGTGCTACCAAATTGTAAATGACCAAAACTTAACGTGCCTTGATGCAAGGGAACAATGTAAAGAAATGGGAGGAAACTTGGCCTCTATTGGTTCAAGATAAGTGCAAAGATTTTTCTCATAACAGCCTTTATTTTATTTTTTTCCCTTCATGTTAACTTCATGTTGACTCTTTCTCAAATGCAAGTAAATCACTTCAATTTGAGTGAAGTTTGTTTTTACCATTTTTAGGTAAAATACTTTGTAATGTAAAGTACTTATATATAATTATTTAACGATACCTTTGTCAATAACTTCACAGACAATTATTTAAGGGACAAGCAATTTTCTAAAATTCAAAAATATCCATATTAAAGATTAGAATAAGAAAAAATTAAGTCTAACAAAAATTCTTGAACAATATCAGTATACAAAACATCCCCATTTGTTAAAATGGTTAAATTCTTGCACCATATGATTCTTAATTGTCAAATATTTTGAAAAGTTCTGTAGATACTACTTTTTTCTAATTGTATCATCATCCTTGAATTTTTGCCTAACGTTTTTGACTGTCTTCTGTTTTCAGTGTTTTTAATGTCTGAAATGGTTAAAACACCAACTACAGACCTTTTGGATTGGTTTTCACAACTCATATAAAACCGGGTTTTATTGGACTGATGGACGTCCAAGGACATATGTCAACCTACAACTTTCTGTAAGTCAACATTTAATGGTTTATGCTGCCAATTTAAAATGTCATTACTCATAAACAATATGTTAAATATATATATATTTTTTCGTTTTTAGGAAACGGCTGGATTTCAACACGTGTTTATAAGGCATAGATATGTAAAAAAATCTATATCCCACAACAGAAAAAAGTGTAGTTATTGAGCTGCAAGTACATCACAATTTCAACAATAATTATAATTACCGAGAAAACTGTTTTACAATAGCAGATTACCATAATGTGAACATTCGTTCTTTTTAAATGTTCTAACTTTTGTGTTGATTTTTTTGATAGCTATAAATCAGTTGCCTGTTTTTTATTGATCAAAGGTTTTTTTTTATTTTGTAATACACAGATTTAATACACCAATTTTAACATTTTCATCTTTATTTTGCAGTTGAAACCAGGGTTTAGGGACCGCATATGTATTTCCTAAATTGTAATTTTTGCCTTTTTCTACTTAGCTAAAGATGAATGAAGGTTTTAAATATTCTAACCTGTGTGTTGATGTCTTTGCTAACTGTAAACCAGGTGCCTGTTTTGTAATATTCAGAAGTTTCTCTGATTCAAGGATATACATATTTAATTTGACCAATTTTAAAATTTGTATCTTTGTTTTGTAGTTACGACCAAGGTTTGAAGAAAGGGTAAGTTTTATCTAAACTTTAACTTGTTAAGATGTATGAAAAGGTTTTGTGAATTAAATTTGTTAGTCTGTCTTTCCTAGGAGAAACAATGTGCTGTTATAAACACTAATATTTCACTTGGACTTGGTAAATGAAAATCCTAAGTTTTGCAATGACAGCAATGGATTTATATGTTTAAAAGTATTTGGTAAGTCAAAATTTAACTGAATCTGGTCCCTAATACCTTTAAAACAATTAAAGTTAATTTTGAATTGACTGACTTACATCCTAAACCTTTGTACCATTATCCGACTTAAATCAGGATCCAAATAAATTATTTTCGTGGACTTTTTCAATTCTCAGCATAAAAATAGCAACAACCATTAGGATGAAATGCAAAAGTGCAACCAAAATTTGCCCTTTCTCATTTTTACAAGGCAAACTTCTCTTTAGCAGTAACTTATCCCATTTGTTTAAAAACTATTTCCGCTGTAAAACAGAACCAGATATGCCCGATCCTACTCAACCAAGAGGTTCTAACAACTATTTCAAAATACTTAATGATTCCATCAAACTCGTGCCTCAGCAAATGAGCTGGGAAAGAGCTCAAAAGCACTGTGAAGCTGATGGTGCCAACCTGGCCAGTGTGGAATGAATGGACACAGGCTTATATTGAGCTGCTGGGTTTTAATCTCAATCTTGCTCTAAGGTTTGGACTCAACAAAACAGAGGTATAGTGTTATAAACCACTGAAAGCAAAGATTTCTAAAGAATGTTCTAAATATTAAATATATACATTTCTGAAAGCTGCAGTACCTGTATAATGAATTAATTGGACACAGACCATTAGAAGGATTCAATATTTAAAACATTATGCTGTTTAACTTTTCTATTTTTTGCTCTTTGTACACATGTGCAGAACTTTTTCTCCCAAATTTAAAATAGCACTACATTAAATGTTGCAGGTTCTTTACATGAGGGCCATTTCTCATTTTCTGGGGAAATATTGAATGTTATTTATATTAAATGGAGCTGGTAAACCAGCTATATTTGTTCTCCTCCATATGTCAGAAAGGTATCTTTTACTGATATATATATATATATATATATATATATATATATATATATATATATATATATATATATATATATATATATATGCTTTATAACAGCATTGCCTTACAGAGAATAGTTTAAATGTTACACTTTCAAACCTGTTACAAAAGATCTTTTTTTAATGAGTCTTTGCACATAAAGGTAGGCAAAAGGTTTTTTTAAAAGTAAAATTCACAAATTGACATAACTATTGTCATTTCACCTACTAGTGCATTTTGAATTAGTTGGTGAGTCAAAACTGATCACTTAACAAGTATATTTACCTTGTATTATGTAAATTTATGCTAATAAACACCTTACAACACAATTTAGTAAACGTAAAACAGATCGTCAAGCTAAATTCTATGAAAAATAAGTATTTTAATTTTATTTTTCTAGAAAAATAAATTGACAAATCTTATTGAAGTAATATTGAAAAATGTAGGCCTAACTAATATTGTCAAGCGTTTCTTTCTGTTAATTGTGGTCATTTTCTGCTCAAAACTAATGAAAATAAATCATGTAAGATTAGATTATTAAATTAGACCAAGAAAAAAATGTTTAAGTATACTATAAGAAAAATATGTTTATTACTTTCTGTCATGATCTATGTTGTGGTTTGGTTCTGTTTCTTCCTGTGTGTGTATGTGTGTCTTCACTCCTCCTTCATTCACAGCTGTCATCAATCATCCAATCATCTTCTCCACCTATCCAAACCCAGTTCTCCTGTATTTAAGCCACATGCAATCATTCACTCACCGCTGGATCGTCTGTTGTAGTTCCCTGTAGCTTTGCCTTCTCGTCTCTCTGCGTCATCCCCTGTTGTCACTCCCTGCTAAATTGCCTTCTCGTCTCTCCGCGTCATCTCTTGTGGTCATTCCCTGTTGTCCTTCCTGAGGTCTTCCCCTGATGTCCCTCGCCTCTCGCTTATAAGTTTCTCGGCCCCAACGTCTCCGGTAAGTCTCTTGCTCGCTAGCTCTCAGTCCTGGCTCTTCACCTTGGTCCCCTGGTCTCATCCCGTGTTCTCTGTTTGTCTTAGTTCCTATAGTCTCCGGTTCCCGTGTTCTTCCCCTCGTGATTATTATTTGTTATTTTTATCTGTTAGTTTAGTTCCTCCCTTCCCGTGTTCCTTAGCAGTGTTTGTTTATTTTATTAGTGTCGTTGTGTTTGTTTATGTTAGTTTCCCGCGTCTCGTGTGCTCTATGCTTGTTTAGATTTTTGTAGTCCCGCCTCCGCTCTCTTTTGGTTTACGTCTCGCGTTGTTCCGGTTTTGCTTGTAGTCCCCTGTATGGTTCCGCTTCATGTTTATGTTTATATCTACCCCAGCAATAAATTATTATTCATTCAACTCCACCTCTGCTCGAGTCATTAAAACTTTTCCTGACACTTTCTTAAAGGCTGTTATTTAAAAAAAGAACACTTGGTTAAGTTTACTATTTAAAAAAAAAACATTTATTCAAAACAAAACATTAAGTAAAATATGTGAATGCCTTTTAATTGTCTGGGTGGGTGTTTTCTTTATCATTGCCATACTAAGGGCTATTTCCGATACACTGAGGGCTGGAAAATGACATTGAGAAATTGGGGTAATGATGAACCAAATACAGATGGAAATTGTGTCTATGTGGATGTGGATGGCAAATGGAAAACTGATAACTGCAATCGTTACATCAGCAGTGTTTGCATTAAATCCTCAGGTAAAAGCAAACAAAATCTATTTTAAATAACCAGAAAACATGTAAATCCTTCAAGTATTTAACAACATACCAAACTCATTGTTATATGATGGGATATATTTCAACATAGGTTTTTATTTTTTTTTAAACATTTTGTGAAACACCGTTAATATGATTTGCAGACAAACCACCAACAGATGATTCAAACAGTTTTCCTGGAGTTTGTCCAGAAGACCCAGATCCTGATTTAAAATTTAATCACTACAACTGGAGACCTTTTAGAAGTTTTTGTTAAATGTTTTCCTCTGAGGAGAAGCAGTGGCATGATGCTTCTACCAGCTGTATGGGAGATGGTAAGTGTTTTCTGTAAAAATTCATTGTATCTTTATTTTATTTTTTATGCAGTAGCTGAAAATTTTGCTGCGCTCACGAAAATAACTACTAGTGTATTTTTGTTAAGGTGGAATACTTGTCAGCATTGGAGATCCATCTGAGCAGGAATTAATAAAAAATACCATTAAAAACCTTTGAAGACATACACACATCTTACTGGATGGGCCTGTACAGCAATTCTAAAGGTTTTATTTTCATTTTTAGATGAGTTATAGACAGCTAAACTAACAGACAATATGAAAAAATTAAGACTTATGAATAACCAGGCAATAACTAACAAAATAAATAACTATCTGTCTTCAGGAAAGTGGGCTTGGTTAGATAAAACAATCATGGACTATTCTAACTGGCGACACAATACTCATTATTATGGACCCTTTGGTTTGATTAGTGCATCAGATGGGCAGTGGACTACAGGATTTGAATTTTATCTCAGACCATATATCTGCAAAAGAGCGAAAGGTAAAACTGGTCCCATAATTTATATCTGAACTGTGGATAGTCAGAGTGTTGAAGTTACTACAGCATTTTTTCGTGTTTATTTTCACTTTTTGGCATTTCATTTAATTGTGTGTCATAATTTTTTTGGTGTAACCTGGTGAGAACTGCTTTCCTCCAGGTCACTGTAGAATATCATTGCCAGATTTCAGAGACCTAGAACTCGATAACCTATCATATACAGATAGAACGTCAAAATCTCCAAAGATTACTGTGTTGTTGTTTTTTTTTAACAGTTTTTTTAAGATTAAAGTTTTGGTTCAAGAATCTCTTTTTTTAATATGTCAGACAGATATTTCTTAGAAATAGACCTCTCCTTTCAGCTGTATGAAAATTGACTATAGTTTATTATGTTGTGCATCTTTTTGCTTATCTTTATATTTTATTTTATGTTTTTTCACTTGCATTTGAACGTAGATTGTTATAGTGTAAAAAGATACACATTTTCCCTACTTTTCCCTTGTGTTTTGAGGTTTTGTATTACTGTGTGACTATCTTAAAGAGGAGGTTGAGAGCGCTGTCATTCTTCAGTATACCTGCCTAAAAGCTTCAGTCATATTTAAAAGTTTAAAAAAGCTATTTTAACATGGGCATAAGTAATCATTGTAATGTAGAAAGCGAGCCGTCTTATCATATGTCTATAACAATTACGTTTTTTACTGGGAATTTAAGAAAAACGTAACATTTTTGTGCCCCTCCCCCCAGTTGTGCTTACTACACCATCGGCAACATCAAGTAAGTCATTTTTGTTTCATATATCTAACTTCAGCTTGGGCAAAATCTTTTTGTTGCTCATTTACTTTAGTAATCTTTGCAGATTTGATCAGACCTCAGGGCCGGGTCCATACAGCTTTAACTACATTCCTAGTCATGGCTGGGATTGCAGCGGGTATAGGCATTGTCTTCTTCCTCGTCAAGAAGTCAGGTCATAACATACTATCTATACCAGTCCATAGAGAGTTTTTTGGATTTCACAACCCTCTTTTCACCAACAATCAGTCACTGGACAGGAACAAACTAGTGGTGAATGTAGATGAAGAAAACACTCAGCCTGTAATAACCATATAACCATAAATGGCAGCGGAAAGTATTCTGTACTTGGTGTGCTTTGGATCTGGTCCATTTACTGACATAGCATGCTGCAGCTTGGTTGTATACTGTGTTCTAACCACTTAAACGCTTGTCTGCAAAATGTGCCAAATAAAAGAAGAGAACGCCTTTGTTAACATCCAACAGTCACACACATCAGGTACAGTTTAGCCTAAAATTATTCTGATTATTCTGAATTATTGATTTTTTTTTTTCTAATTATAATGGACACAAGAAAAAAAAGTTATAGAAAAGATTACACATTTTTAATATGGTTGTATTTTTTAACATTTTACAGACAAAAATGGGTTATCAGGAACAATTTATACTTTTTAATTATTAATGAAAAAGCCTTGTCCTGGCATAACATAAATTATTGAATGTTCCTACTGAATGATAATTCCTCATGTAATTTTCATTTTCATATATTTTTTTGTTGCTCACCTAAATTGTTTACATTTTCACATGTATATTATTTTTATACTTTTATTCTCAAAATCAAAATGACTGAGCTGTAAAATTGAATTTATATGGAATATGTGTAACTAATCAGAAACCTGTCTGAATGATTACTTGTTTTGTTTTTGGTTGAACTATCTTATTTTAATTAAGAACTTGATTGGTTTTGTAAAGTGCAATGAAGAGAGATTTGTTTAAAATGTACAATATATAAATACCATTAAATAAATCAAACTGAATTAAATTAGTTTGTGAATTTAACACCAATCTTTATAAATTATATTCTGGATCCCAGTTATTAAACAAATTGTGTTCTATATTGTGATCTATGTAAAGGCTTTTAAAATAAATTTAATTTGAAATAGTGGAAATATGTTATTTTGTACATTTTATTATGTTCCCCAATTGGATTTGTTTGGGTGTAGCCTTGGAAAGTTGCAGGTTTTAATGATATCATCTGGTAATACAAAGAACTGATCCTGTTGTACGCACCATTACGCATATCAAACTCGAGGCACAAAAATCCAACCGCAAACTACTGATATGAGGATTTATAAGGGATCAGCTGACCCATTTAACTAAACTATTTGTGCTCGCATTTTTACACAGAAAATCTCTGCAATTTAAAAAATACTGAATGTCCCAGTGTAATATTGATCCTGTGTGAATAATAATCAAGATGGCTTATATAACTTATTACCAGTAATTTGCGGTTGGATTTTTGTGCCTCGAGTTTGATATGCATAATGGTGCTTGGCGTATTGTGCATTTGAAATGAGATTTTACTTTTATGATGCTCATGAATTTATTTGACTCAGTCGGTGTGTGTGTGTGATTTCTTATGCGCCGTGAGTTTAAAGCTCTGCCCATGGTGATTAAATGAGCCTTGGTGTCCGAGTCCATATGTCCGATTTTGGTGAAGTAATGTTGAGCAGGTGGCTTGTCGTGGAGAATTTTGTAGATGTAATTGCCTATCATTGACGTGCTTTTCATCGTTGATTAGATGGTTGCAGTTGGTGAGCCCTTTCAAAAAATCGTAGCCGATGTGTGTAATGGTGGCTAGGGGAGGCTCATGGCTGGGGGTGAAGGCCTAACTGTAGTGCTCACGCACTAGAGTAAAGCAGATGGAGCTAGAACATATGCGTTGTGTGATTGATCACGAGACAGAAGCTGACTTGGATTGTAAACTGCTGGATGAACAAGCCTAGGAAGTACAGCAACTACAAGAGGAAGCACTTAGGCTAAAGAAACACTCACATTGCGGCTAGAAAGACAGCAGCACCTTCATAGAGTTGAATAGGACCTTGAGATTGCGAAGTTTCATTCTTCACTGCTGACAGGTGG
>JAVLVB010000458.1:4542100-4552580 GCA_032876305.1 Orestias chungarensis | reverse complement strand
ATATATATATATATATATATATATATATATATATATATATATATATATATATATATATATATATATATATATATATATATATATATATATATATATATATATATATATATATGGTTTTTGAATAAAACTGATTAAACATTTTGCTAAAACAGATTACATAATTTATTTATTTGATTGTATACATGTTTTTCTTTAATTGTAAACGTTATTTTCTTCCACCCTGAAACAACCCTGTTTGTGTCTAGATACACTTAGAATACGGGAATTTCTGGATTGGTTTGACTGTAGATTTTGACAGAACTTTTCAGTAAGTACAAACTAAAAAACTTACTTGTCAAAATCAGTTCTAAATGAAAGATTTCGACAAAAAAAAATTAAAAAATTAAAAATAGACATACTTTATCCCATTGAAATTTTAATGATCTATTTTATTGTATTATCTCTTAATAAGAAAGGTTAGACAAATAACTGAATTGTGTGCCTGTTCTGCAACAAGATGGACTGATGGTTCTTCAGTGACGTTTAGTTGGTGGGCAGATCATCAGCCTGATTACAGAGATTTTGATGAGAACTGTGTTGCAATGATGCCTTTTAATGGTAAGTCACAGGATTCATTTACAAAATATTATACAAATAAAAAAGCGTTTCATGCGCATTTTCTTTCTTTGCTAGTTTTGGGACAAGAACAACAGCAACAGCCACCATATTTATATAACATAGCAAACACAATAAACAGCCATTAAGGATAAGATTTAGCAGATGGAAAAAGTCTTGTTAGTCGTGTCTATGATTACAAGTTGTGCTAATTTTATAATTCTGGACTATTTCACAGGCCTTTGGCATGATTACAACTGTGGATTTGAATTCAAATCAATTTGTAAACGCAGTGGCTCAGCACCTGTAAATGCCACAGTGGCTCCTACTTTGCCACCAAAAGGTGGCTGTGAAGCACCCTGGAAAAAGATTTACTTTAAGGTGAGAATTCTCTGTAAAGGTAACGATAAGTGTATGATAGAAACATAAGCTTGATGTATCTGGCACTGTTGTTTGACAAACAAATGCATTTTTTATGTAATGTAAAAAATTGTGTCTCAACCGTAGTGTTACAGGATCGTTAGCCAGCAATTAACGTGGACTGAATCAAGGAAATACTGTCAAGAAATGGCTGGAAACTTGGCTTCTATTTCTTCAAGACATGTACAAGGTTTGTTTCAGTTCAAAACATTTGATTTTCTCTCATTCCCTTTTCTTTTTGTCCATAATGTTCTTAAATCCATAAAAGTCTCAATTGTTTTCTGTGCAAGTAGAGTATTTTAAAATACAAAAAAATGTTGTTTATATATATGAAAAATAGCTTTTAACTGGTTATCTTATTAATCTACTATTGGTAGTACACTTTTTTTCAATGAACAGTAGATTCAAACACTGATGAAACTTCTTTCAACTCAGAAAAAAGTGTCATTATTTTACTGTACAATCTAAATGTTTTAATTTAATACATAAAACTAATATTTATATAGTAGCCTACATTACAGGAATAATTAAGAGGTAAAGTAAATCCACGTATGGAGATCATCTTTGGAAATATAAACACTTAAGGAACTTAAAATATTACAGAGAATACATGTGAGGAAATCAGGAAATATAAGAAATATAAACAAAATTTTGCCCCACAATAATCAAGATCAGTAATATTTTAGGGCAAAGATGTGGCTGACTCTCTTGTGCTCATGATTAATCTCTTCAGCTTTTGACAAAGTTTCCTAGTGCAAAACTAAAAGTAATGTACTATAATTTGGGTAAAAGTCACTCCAATATCCTTCAAATAAGCAACAGGCATGCACATTTAGTTGTCAATCATGCTCACTTTCAAAGCTGATTTGGACTTTAGCTTTTCCACCACACCATGTTTTAGTTATGCTTCTCTGTGTTTTATTGCTCACTGCAATTTTCAGTGGACTTTGCTGATACGTCCTATGTCTATGCTGAGGGGCAAGTAGATGTAAATTAACCTTTGGCCACAATCTGCCATATTTAAAAATACTGCCTATTATTTCTTTTTTCATATGCATAGGCACTGCCACTTTTAAATAATTGCATCTGAAGCTACTTCCAGTTCAGCTGTTGATAAATTTATGTCAACTTGTTTGAATTGGTAGCTCCTGACTAAAGCTTGTATTATTTATCTTTTTTTTTTATTTGCAGTTTTTTTAATGTCCCAAAAGGCTCAAATACGCACTGCAGACCTGTGGATTGGGTTTAGCAATGCTTACAAGGATGGGTTTTACTGGACTGATGGACAACCAAGGTCATATGTCAACCTCAAGTTGCAGCAAGTAAGTGACTACAACATCACTTGTTTTTATTTTTTATTATGTAATTATTTATGTTGTAGTACTTGGTGATGATGTATATGCAAAAAAAAAAACTTAATCAAGTAATAGTTTTGGGCTATCATTTTAGGCAGACTCTTACCGTCCAATCTTCCCATCATATCCGGTAACATTTAAAATTCACTTTACTTAAGCACAGTATGTTGTAGACTTTGCATGAATCATATAAACATGATCTTAATAACTACTGAACAAGTTAGTGATCTTTCATTCCATCTGTTTAGTAAAAATATGATTAATAATAATGTTAAGTAAAGTAATAAACTGTGTAAAAAAAAAGAGCAAGTACAAAAGGGCATATTTTCCAAACCATTTTTTATAACAAAACCTCAAAATTTAATATAAGAAATAGATGTAGATTTGCTGTGTTGTGTACCACCTCATGTCAAGACTTTTGGTCAATAACTATGGTTTAAACTTTAAAAAGTGGGTTCTATTTTCAGAGGCATTATGGACATGACGTAAGTGTTGTTTTTATGCCAATCAATTTATCCACCCATTAGTATTGATTTCTGTCAACAGCATTGACATAAATCTACTTCATCCATAAATACTCAATCAAACACATTTTTCTATTCCCACACTCTACTATTCTTCTACTGTTGCATCCATCCATACATCCATCCATACATACATACATACATACATACATACATACATACATACATACATACATACATACATACATACATACATACATACATACATGCATACATACATACAGTCTAATGTTTTATAATTAACTTAGTCTTCATAGTACTACAGAAGTTGCCATCAAGTATCTTTCTTATTTTTGCTGTTTGAATTTATTGCCGGTTTTGCTTTTCTATTCTCAGCTATTTCATGGACATGATGTAAGTATTACTTTCTTAAATCAATTTATTCACCTTTTAGTAATTATTCCACCCATCCATCCATCCATCCATACATACATACATACATACATACATACATACATACATACATACATACATACATACATACATACATACGTACGTATACAATATTCTATAATACACTAAGTGTAACCTCTTTTAGTAGGACTACAGAAGCTACCATCAACAGTGTTTCTTTTAGAGTAACTGGCTGTTTTGCTTTTCTATTTTCAGATGGATTATGAAGTAGATGTAAGTATTTTTTGGGGGGTTTTTTTGTCAGCATTTACCTAAATCTATTTCATCCATAAATACTCAATCATTTATTGATTAATCAATTATTTACTGAATGAAAATGTTTATTGGTTGGAGACAGATAGAAGGCTCTATTTCTATTTAAAGTGTTGTATTTCAACACTCTATTATTGTGCTATTTCAGTTGCTTAACAAGTTGTCTGCATTTCATTGAGTCTATAAATAAGATCATTGGAATTAAACTTTGTATTCATTATTTACAAATATCTTGGTTACAGCATCGGATGCAATTCATGCAAAGATTTCAGGCAAGTAATTCTTGTAATTCTGATCCATCCCTCCATCTGTACATACATACATAAATCCATCCACACATACATACATGCATACTGCATACATTTTTGCTGTGATTTCTAAAATGAACCTCTAACTGCCTATTTTAAAATATTACAAGTTACAATACCGAATGCATTACTATAATGCTCACTAATACACTATGTGTAAACTGTACTGCAGAAGCTACCATCAAAGGTGTTCTTTATTTTAAATGTTTGTAGTAACTGGCTGCTTTAAAAATGCCAGCCAATAGTGTGTCAGTAGCATTGTTCCTGTGTATTTCTCCTTCTCTGGCAGAATTTTCTTTTTTTATGTTTTCAGTATGCTCTATAAAAATAAATATTTTGCAAAAAGGTGGATTTTTACATTCCACACATACCTACTGAACAGATAAAACTGAATCTTAAGCAGCAGGGGTTGCACTATACGTGTATTTCTTTACCTAATGGAAATACTTTATTTTTTTCCATCACAGTATTCATCTCAACACAAATGTGTTGTAGTCAACTCCAATTCTTCACTTGGTATTGGTATATGGATTCCAAAGTCCTGCAATGACACAAACGGATTTGTATGTCTAAAACCTGTTGGTAAGACAAATTGAACACTAGTTAGTAGTGATTGAGGCTGCAGTTAAATGAAGCAGAAATTAATCCATAATTTGCTGTTTCACTAGTTCTGAATAACCTATTTGTCAGGGTGCAGCAAAATATATTCCAACTTTTTTCAGAATCTGTATTAGAATTAAAACTTTACTGGATCATATAATTTAAATCCCAAAACTACTAGTAAAGTGCATTTTGGGGTATTATAAATTGTAAACCCTACTTTCATAAGTTCATTGCCTTAGCGACACATCTTTTATAAATGTTTTAAAAACCAATCTGAATTAAAAAAAACGGTTTCTATTTCCAATTATAAATAGATCCAAAAAACCCTGATAATGTTGAGCCTATAAGCTATTTCAAAATAGCGAACGACTCCATTAAGGTTATTGCGAAACAAGTGATTTGGGATGCAGCTAGGAAGAACTGTGAGGATGAAGATGCCAATCTGACAAGCATTCGGAGCGAATGGACACAGGCCTACATTGAACCCCTGGCTCTAAATCTCAACCGTTCTTTATGGATTTTATATATATATATATATAACTAAGACTTATTGACAGGAAAAACCATAAATTCAGTGTCTCAGAAAATGTGATTTTACAATTATCCTCATAGAAGGAATACTCAATTGTGCCTCCATTTACATGAATTGATGCATCACTGTGCCATGCCATAGATAGGTTTGCCTGTGGCAAACTGAAGGTAAAAACAGAAGCCCAGGTTGATGTTATTATATTTATTTGCCTTATTTCTGTTTAGGATAAATAAAGTAATTTTGATTGATTTGATAGCAGCTTATAGTCCTTGGGATTGTTGAGTCTGCTATCTAATTTTTCTTTTGAGAACTCAGTTATGTTGGGTTTGGTAAGACTATTGAACAATCACGCTCGGAAACATATAGTTTACTGAATCAGCTTTTGGTACGTTTCACAGGATAGGCAGGTTCTAAAGTAAAATTAAATGATCTAACATTTCCTGTTAAATAGTTGTATTATCACAGGACGTCTGAAATTTCCAAACTGCATCAACACCAGCAGATAGCCTGGCACCTTAAATTGTTGTCTGTGGAAATATCATAAACTTCAAAGAAAATTGATTTATTTGCTCTTTACTGTCCTTCCTGATTCTCGGGCCTTGATTTCCAATTGAATTCGACTTGACTTTGGATATTTAACTGCCCAATTCTCTCTCTAATTAGGATGAGTATGAGCCTTCTCTCGCCTCTGCATAGTTGCTCCAGCTTTATTCCACTCCCTGTGACACAACCACAAATTATTTAATTGGGTTTAACTTGATAATTGAAATGCTAAAGTTATGCTTGTTTTCGGTGCACCTTCTTCTTAAATGTCTTTAAATATGCTTGGATATAAAATTTTAAACTTGCACTTTTAATTCTGTTTGTTTTCTGTAAAAAAAAAAAATAGAAAGTAATACTGTTGTGTATTTACAAAAGTAACATGGTTGTTTCTGCATTGCAGACTAATAACTATTTCAGATATATAGAAGGTTGGCCTGTTACATTTACACATTGGGGCAACAATGAACCAAGTAGAGATGGAAGTTGTGTTTATGTGGATGTGGATGGAAAATGGAAAACCGGGAGCTGCAATCAAAGTTTCAGCAGCGTTTGCATGAGGACTACTGGTAAAGTGTAACAAACTAACAAATGCACACACACTAATACACTGAAATGCAGATTGTTATGCAACTTGTGGTTAAGTGCCGTGCCCAGAGACATATTGAGTAGTGGCACTGGAGGCTGCCTCTGAGCTGCTGTTTATGACATTCACAGATAAACCGCCAACACCGGAAAATGATTTTCTAGGAATTTGTCCAGAAGATCCAAATAGGCATTACTCCTGGAAACCTTTCAGAGGTTATTGATATATATTTTTTTTACTGAGATGAAGGATTGGTCAGATGCTGCTACCAGCTGTTTGGCACATGGTAGGTGTTTTCTTCCAAAGATATTCTGTGGTAGTCATAATGTATGTTGCAGTCATAAAACGTCCTACTTTGTGTAGGTGGAAACCTTGCAAGCATTGAGGATCCTGATGAACAAAAATTCATACAAAGTAATACTGAGATATTTCGAGACAGACACTTATCTTTCTGGATGGGCCTGTTCAAAACTCATAAAGGTAGGCCACTGTTATTCTATTGTTGTGAATAAATTGAAGATTTTACTAAATGTAGGATTATTTCTGAAATAAAATGTTATGGGAATAAATAATAATTACAAATACTTTAAATAATTAAACAAAATAATGTATATTTGCATTTTCTCTCTAGGGGAGTGGATGTGGTTGGATAAAACTGTCATGGATTACTCTAACTGGGATTTGGGTCAACCAGGGTATAGAACATATGGACTGATAGGGTCATCAGATGGGACATGGCACACTGGCAATCAAAGGTTTACCAAACCCTATATCTGCAAAACACCCAAAGGTAAAGAGTTACATGTTAACTTTCTTTCCCCTTTTTTTACTTAAACAATAAGTATTTATGGATAATAACACTGTGTGAAATTTAGATATGTAACTCAATTAGTGGTTCTGAGTATGTCAGATGATAAAATTAATACCTATATGTTATAAAAGAGTAATCAGTCACCTTTTTGTCCCTTTATGGCAACCCCTTAAACACTGCCGCTTGTAGTATATGCTACTGCCTATGCCAAAGGCCAGCCTTTAGTACACATCAGACACACTGCTTCTTATGTGACATCATGCAAAAATTAAAACAAATCAAGAAAGACATCTTCCAAGGAGTTGTAAATCTCCTCTAGTCTAATTTGTTGGGTTCTATTAAAAAAAAAAATCAAAGATTCATGTTTTGGTACAGAGTATTTAAAAAAGATAATGTTTGACTTAGTGAGAACTGGGGCCAGATCTGCTTTTCCTTTACATTAAGCCAACTGCTTATGGGCAAACTGGTCCGTCACGATTACTGGAAGGAAGAGCAGCTCTCTTTTTTTTTAATTATATGGCCCAAGAGGAGGAGATGTCTGTCACAGTACTTTAGTGACCTGTGTTGAGCAGTCAGAAGAGTCACTTTGTTTTCCTCAACACTGATTTGGACACTCAGGCCTAGTGTCGATTGAATTGACATGTCATCTGATGAAAGTAATAAGATGGACAGCTTCTCTTCTTTAGTGGTGCATCCCCTGATTTTTGTTTGAGTACCTTGGATGTCTTAAGGTTATTGCAATGTCTTTGAGTAAGTTTTAAGAACTCTACACTTCACCTGCCGGCCCTTTAAATCCTTGAACCTGGGATTAGTGGTAGCATTCTTGTGTCAAGTGAGATTGAGCAAGGTCTTCACAAAAGGCCTTTTTGAATCACATTATGTTGATTATCTGAAGGCTTCGTGATGTCAGATAATTATTGGTGATTTATCATATTTATTTAAATCATCTGTAAGGTGATGTTCTATCTAGGAATGTGTTGGATCAGGGGTTCTTGTTTATATTTATGTAGAGCTTACTGTTGATTCAACTTTGTAACAGTTTTTTTAGATTAAAACAATGTCAAAATGACAAAATGTTTTCACTGCAAGCAGAAGTCAAATGATTGAAGGCGAGTGTGACATTTGGGGATTTTTCCAACAGTCTTTGCTTGGTTACTTTCTGCTTGTTGTACAACATCTCTATTCTGCACACCACATTTGACCTTGAAGGTAGATGATAGGTGGAGTCTCTGAAACTTCCTGAATCACATCCCTCAGTCCTGCATCCTAACCAATATTTAGAGGTTAACAATTTTTGGCAACCCAACCAGCAATAGCCTGCATTGTTTTGTTGGTTGTTCCCTAGTCATGTGCCAACATATCAATTTAATCTGCTTCAAAGTTATCTATCTGAGATCGCCTATTTCCAAGCTCTGCTTTCAGGTGATATGTACGTGATAAAAGGTTTCAGCTGTATTTTCACCTTTGCAAAGCATGCAAGTTACTTTTGTCCAACGTTTCATCTGGGAAAAGCTTAAAACAAAAGACAGAGAGATATTTTTCAAACTAATTGGCGCTTTGATTTAAACTATCAACAATGAAAAAAACAAAAAAACAATGTGAATAAGAAACGTGGTAATATAAACGACCCTAATTTTTACACTATCTAGATAACATAAAAAAAACAATATTGAAATTGTTTTGTTTTAATCTATTGATTGAGTTTATCCTTTTAATTTCTCTGCAGTGTTACCACCACAGCCATCATCATCATCACCTCGTAAGTAAAACAATAACAGTTTCAAACATTCAGCATTAATTATTTTATTGCTCATAATGTGCTCTTTACATCTCTGCAGAAGCTCCTCAAGTTACTCAAGATCGCAGCCACAAACTTTTAGCAGTTTTGTTCACTGCTGGGATTGTATTGCTGGCAGGCATTGTGTTTGCCCTCTTCAAGAGGTCCGGCCATCACTTGTCTATTCCTGGAAGGATTGCCCACTTTGACAACCCACTATTCAGCAACAAAAGATCAGATTTAGTAGACATTAAAAAGCTAGTGGAGAACGTAGATTAAGTGAGCCCTTTATACACTATAGTTTAATTTTGGTTGTAACAAAATACTAATTGACGTTAATCTGTCCAATTTCCTTTGGGCCTCTATTTAACTGTGAACCTTTACATTTGAATGACTGGTCTGATAAAAACCTTCGGCTACTGAAAGGGCAAAAATGTGCACTAATTGACTTGTTTAGGTTATTGTGAACATTATTTAAAGTATGAAAAAAAGTAAGGTTAGTTACTTAGTGCACCAGATGATGTAAGTTAATTTAAGTGGTTGAAGCCATTTAAGATGGACTAATAAACTTGAGCAGCTAAAAACAAAAAAAGTTAACTAGATAACTAAATCTTCATTTCGCATAAACCTTACTAATTTACTAGTGCAACTAAGTAATGTCAGCAGGTTAACTATTGAAATTAAACATGTACTAATTAACTAGGGCAGTTGTTTAGTTTACAAATAGTTTTACATTTGGATTACACATTAATTAATAAGCTCTAAAATGCACAGTAGTCATCATTACCAATCAAATACAGTTTAGTTTAAAACTATTCATAGCCCAGGTTAATTTTACCAACATGTTGCTTCTAAATGGAAGTAATACTTGAACCAACATGAATCTAAACTGGAGTCTGTGCAATTAGCTATAGAAGGAGGTTGGAGTAAGGTAATGGTAAGGAAGCCTTTCAACCTCACATTTGGAGTTTTAAACCAAACAATATTGTAAACAAAGTATATACAAAATGATCAGCAATTATAATTAACTGGATGCTGAAATCTTTGTATTTTTTAATCAGTAGGGCATAAATATTTAAAACGCCCTTTTGTAAAGTTCTACTAAAAAACTTTTTGTTTCTCTTTAAAATTGATATTCTTGTTACATTTTTATTGTTTTATAAGAGATGTTGACTTAATTTTGGAAGAGAAACTGAAATGTTTGTTGAATGTTAGTTGAGATATAGTCCAAGCGTCCTAACTGCAACACAAAATATGTGCAGAATATACAACATTCAACAAGTGTTTGAAATACTTCTTTCTTAGTTGTCCTTAAACAGTATAATTTACAAAAATCTCAGCAAGAAATGAAAACAAATTACTTTATAAATTACTTTATAATTTTTATGCCGGAGAGCCGAACGGAATTGCGTAAATCAAAGCTCCAGATTAATTTTGAAATCTACAAAGAAAAGTTGTGTGTGTTCAACCAGACTTTGCGTAGAACCAGAGAGAGCTATTTTTCAGAAATCATCAAAAACTTCGGAAACAACTCTCGTGTCCTGTTTGCTACAGTGAGCAGATTGACAAACCTTCCAGTCTCTATCCCCTTGGAACTGATTTCTACATCTAAATGTCAGGAGTTTGCAGTATTCTTTAATGACAAAGTTCAAGGCATTAAAAATGCAATTGTTTCCACAACAGACATAGCTCCTCTACCCCCAGTTAGACATATGGAGCTGACACACTTCACACCTGTTTACGATAAAACAGTTGAAGAGATCA